>VWPW01009951.1:343112-441033 GCA_013389825.1 Crypturellus undulatus
TTTTTTTTTTTTTTTTGCTAGAGGCAGATTGCATAGAATTGGCACTTTCTATGCAACTGGAACTGAAAGGCAGCTTTTTCAAATTCACCATGGAAATGCCATACAGAGAGTAATGCTTTTGGTCCCCTAACTCTATTAAAGGTCTCTTTTCTTTCAGCAGGCATAATTTTGCCTCACAATTATACTCCCTTGCTGCTCCATTTTGTTTTACTATTTCCTTTTCATCCAAATTTTCATGTGCTACCAAAAGTACAGACCTCTCAAAAATCAAAAGCCAGGTTGCAAGGATTTTATTCCAATAAAGATTCCAGGACTCTTCTTGCAAAAGGAATAGTTTATCCTGATGTTCTGGTCAAGCCTCAATTAGTGTTAGTACTCTGTATCCTCATGTACCCCTATCAGTTGCTATTGTATATGGCATGGTTTTTATTTCTTGCTTTTGACTGCTGTTGTCTCTTATTGTGTTACCTCATTCCACAGAAAACAGTTGTATTTCAGCAGTGGAAGAAACCACCAAAGATTTGCTTTAGAGTGTTTTGTAATGCACTGCAGTCCTGCCAGATGAGAGTTCTGTGCTGAAGAGGTAGGGCCATTGAATAATGATGCCTCTGAAGAGGTCCCTGGGACAAATTCTGCCTCTCACTAACTCCTGTATATCAAAATGAAGGGTATTTTTCAGTTTCAATTTAAGATTTGGGGTTTAAATCTTGAACTGTCTGTTGTAAACATATTGTGCAGAGGCAAAGGGAGATGTTGCTCTCACCAGTTCTGATGTTAGATCGAAGAGAGCTTGTGTCTACTTTAAATAAACAACAATCAAACATGCTTTCCTCTGACAACCTGAAAACCTAATCACAACTAAAAAGTTACAGGGAGTTTCACTGTGTATCCTGATGGAAACTTCATTAAATACCATACCCTGAAGTCACATAGTCACATTTGAAGGGAAAGCCAATATCTGTGAAAGAAATAGCAATTTGGGCTATCAAGTATGAACAACCCCTATCCACCCCGCAGGTAAATAGGATCTTTAATTTATAGAATATAGAATAGAAATATAGAATATACAGAATAGAAAATTGTTTTAAGAAAGAACTATTCAGAAGGATACCCAGGCTCAAGTAAGCTGTCCTGAATTCTGTTGGCTGAAGACTGAGTTGATTATATTGATATTTGAATTTGCAGTTCCAGGGACTCCAGTTCTTCAGATGCTTCTAAAACAGCTCTCCATATGAAAACTGGAGTTGTAGCACATACAAATTTCCTAGCAGTGAACCTCAGATCTGCTGTATCAGAACACGAGGAGGATAAGATCTCTGGATCAGGTATCAGGAGAATGTGTTTCTTACCTCCAAAGACATTGTCAAGCATTTGTTTTCTGATCATACAGATTATTACTGCTAAAAAAGCAATTGATAGAAAGGCTCCCAGAGTAACTCCTATGATAACATACGTGAAATCTGAAAAAAAAAAAAAATGAACAAGTGAATATACACCATTAAATAGTAAATACAGCTGCTTGGATTCCAGGTGTGATAAAACCAAGATTCCAAAGTTCAAATGGATTCCCCCCCCCTCACTTTTTTTGTTGTTGTTGTTAAAAAGAAAAAAAGAAAAGAAAAAAAAAAAGATCCTATCTGTTCTTCACAAGGGCTGTTAACGCGGAGCCTGGCTGGGCGCCTGAGTAGACTCACAAACCACCTTAGTCTCCCAGCCCCTGACATGAGGAAACTGCCACGTCCCGTGGCTGCGGGACTTGATGCAGTCTGAAGTTTAGGCTTTAGCAAGGTTAGGCCTTGGGGCCTACAGGCCTCAGTGGGGTTTCAGAGTGGGGGCTCTACATATTCTCCCAAATGAACTGCACCATCCCCACTCCCTTGCCACTCTCTGCCTTCCCTAACTATGGGCCCCACTTCCCAGGCCCACACGTGCACAACTTGAACTTCATAGCTCAGTCCTCAGCATAAAACAGATCACTTTTGAAGAGTCAATAATTAACCATGTTGTGTTTATGCATCACTGTGTGCAACCCAGAGTCCACTTTCAACTGTCAGACTAAAGTGTGCTTCTGTTCAAGACCCATCTGCATCCATACACTCATTATATTTACTCAAAAGGCCCTCCTTGCAGGGCAGGACTGCTGCTCTTGACAAAGTGTACAAACATACAATGGGCAAATGTGCTTCTATACATAAAAGTACATTCTAAGTACATTCATTTTTGTTATATTTTCTTTGAATCCAATGTCTCTTCCTGGCTAGAAGTGAATATCTCACCATGAACTCACCTATTTCCTCCTCTGAATTTCCAGAGGCACAGACCTTTGCTCTCCAAAAATCTGAAATGGAAAAGGTGCAGCCCGTTAGGATTCATTTAGCTCCAAATCATGTAGCTCATGTAGCTACATGAGGTGTATGGGGAGTAAGACAACTTCAAGGCCCTGCTTTCTAAAACAGCAAGCTACAAAATTTCTGTCTCCTGCATAAGCTTGGGGCAGGACATGAAGTTCTTTCCCAGTCTGACTGCTGCACTGACAGCAATGAAGTAATTTCCACATCCAAGCCTCTGTCTCAGACAGATTTCTTTTCATTTCCGGGCCTTTGTCATATTTCCCATCCTAAATTTTCATAGATTATGAGCCAAGCTCCAAAAATCTGGAGATTTGTTTAAAAAAATAATGAGTTTTAAATCAAATGCATTTTGGGAGGTATTCCCATTTCTGAGTTAAAAAAAAAAATCCTCCCAGTCTTCCTTCCTAATCAAAATGCCCAAAAACCTATTTTACACGTGCTGAAATATACTTCATCACATGACACTCAGAGATGGGAATCTGAAGCATGAGGGAGGGAAATCCAATCACAGATATGCTGTGGAGCTGACTGCTCTACAGGATCAAAATCAAAGTTACAAGAAAAGGAAATAATAATAAAGTCTAAGACTACACAGTGGGTGTGGAAGCATAGCTCCTGATTTGCCAGATTAAAAATTGGTTTCTTAGCAATCACTATTGCCTATGAATTTATTTCATTATAATTTAAAAAGAATATTCTTTCTTCCATCCCCTCAATTATTCTTTGTGTTCATATGAAGAATGTTTCAAATTCAAACATGATAAAAGTGATATTGTTTTACTTTTATTAGTCTAATGATCATAATGCATAGACCTTAATGTATGCTTTCTAATGGAATTAAACCAGTGACAGATTATGTGTTTTATGGCAGAAATAATATTTTACATGGAATATTTTATGTAGGTCAGTTTAATATATTGGGATTTAATTATTAGTTTCTTTTTAAAAAAGGAAGGGAAGAAAATCTCTGGAAGCCCACAGGAGTAGAGAGAATGTTTTCAGTTCATAGTTTCAATATAGTTTTAATTAAGGTTTAATATCATTTGCTGGATGTTGCTCAAATAGCAACTGCTTCTGAGGACTCAATGTGGAAGAGCCAGCTTTGGTTTCTCCTTAGGTGGAATGAAGTGGATGGAGACGGTTAAAGACCGGACACGCGTGTCATTATTTAATCTGGACAGCATCTTCAGTTCAGATCTCATGGGGAGATACAGAAGCAACACAGCACAGAGCCATTAGAAAGGAGGGTAATATTCTGTAGTACTCCCATCCCCACTGCAAAAAAAATACCTTTTTCTACTAAATAAACTCTCTGAATTTGGAGAATATTTGGAGAATATTTGCTCCTGGGTCAAAGAATTTTGCAAGTTAATTCAGTTTTGGTATTTGAGTGATTGGGCATCAGAGTCAGCAAGAGACAGGGAAGAGGTAAATGCAGATTTTCCCAGATGCATGTCTGTGGAATGAGGCATTGTCAGGTACATTGGGTGCAGCTGAGGAAGCACTTGCTCCTCTGGGCCCAGCACAATCCTCTGCCAGCAGAGCTGCTGAGTGGGTGATCAGTGGGTATATAAATACACTAGGCTGTGACTGGACTGGGGCTTTTGGGTCTGTAGCTTTTGGGAGTTTCTGTAGCCCTGGTCCTGCTCAGGCACTCTGTGTGCAGAGAGGGGGCTATGCAGAAAATTGTTCAGTGCTCTGCACCAAGAACCAAGGGCTGTCCTGCTCTGCCTGTGCTGTGTAAGTTTGTTAATGTGGGATCCTGTCCTTGTGGTCAAGATAATGAGAAATGCCCTATGGAACTGGGGCATAGGCTGTGCTCTGAAGGGAGCAGGAATAGCTCATTTTCCCCATCTTATTTAATAAGTGTTGTTAGTGATTAATCCTGACCTGAAGAGGTAAGCAGTGACAAATGTGCCTTGTGTTTCTCAGTGCTCAGCAGCTACCTTAGTCCCTTTTCCTCTTCTGCCTTCTACTTCTGGTACTTCTATCCATGTGAAATATGGATATGTACGTTTAAAAATATTTTTTCTCCTTTATTTTCTCAGATTTTTCCCTCTGCCCTCCCATTACAGCAGGCTATGGCAGGTCTTATGGCATTGCAGTAGCCATGGGTTCTGTGCTGCTTGTCTTGGGGACAGCAAATGGGTAGATGGGGAAAGAAGCAAATATCTGGGAAGCCCAGATGCAAAGTGAGGAAAAAAAAAAAAGGAGATGGTTGGCAATGGGTATTTGAGCAACTCCAGAGACAAATATGGAGTGCTAATGATAATACAGAGGTTAGAGGAAATTATTGTGTTGGAAACCATTCCTGAAAGCTGTCATTAGAAGAAGGAAAAGTATTTTGGTTGGTATTTAGTGCAGGAAAAATCCACAGCTATTCATTGGATTTGTAAGATGGGCAATGTTAGGATCCAGAAAAATGAATTCCTTAGTCATCACATTAAAGGCTAAAGTGTTTTGGTAGTAGTAATGTATGAGTATAGGAGTCATAGCCACATGGAGATAGGAATTTGTTCAACTCTGACTCTCCCTAGCAAAAGACCACAGATGTGGCCTTGCTTGTACCTTTTGATGTGATACAGGGTATGTTAATGCAGTGTGTTTGTTTTCTTTGCGAATGCCTGTGCTGTAGAGCATGCTTGGCTGCTCTTGAGTTTGCATCCCTCTCTTTGCTTTGAGCAAATGCTATTGCATTAATAGGACTTGTGCTATTCTTTTTTTGCGTGTGTGTGTGCAATTTGTGCACATTTTTTGTGCAGTACTTAGGATGCAATTGTTGTTGACTTTCTCTTCACATCTGTAACAACTGAAGCTGGTTACCCATGCCCCTGTCTGGGATGGGGAACAGCCTCTGTTTCCCCTGGGCTGTTGGAAGTGCCTTTGGAAAGGTGCAGAGCTCTTGACATACCAACAGAAGGAGAGGGACAAATAAATTTCTAGTAATTTCACACTGTGAAAAGGAAGACGTGGACCTCTTCGGGTCCTTTTACCCTGCTGCCTTTGAGAAGGATAAGCAAGATGCTCTGCTGCAGACCTAGAGAGAGCTCAGCTTTCAGAATCCAAGACAGGAGCAAATATCTAATAGAAGAAAACTGGAGCAGCTGGTCTACCTACCTTGAGTGATGCAAGCTGCACTTGTACAATTCCCCCCAAATAAGTGAAGATTTTCAATGATATTTTTTGCATAAAGTAGGCTGGCATGGGAGTTATCCCTTTGATGACCATCAAGCTTTTGCCACCAGAGGGTGCCGGCCCCCACTGCCGAACTTTGCGGAGACCATGGTTACAGAGGTGCCTTCCTGTGTTTTTATCTGATGTCCCATCATCTGATCTGTCCTCTTTACCCTCTCAACATGACTCCTGCTGGCCCTTGCTGCCCATGTGCCCCACTCATTCTCTGCACAAACTGGGGGTGAGTAACCATGAAGTAAGAGGTGAGCTGTGCAGATGAGAGCCCTGCTTTGGGCTGGCAGGAAGCATCAGAAGCAGCCCGAGTCAAGAGTATCTAGGTTGGAGTCACAGCGACCAAAATAACTTGCAGACAGCATGCACAGAGACCAACATTTTCCTTATACTGTACAAAGCAGTATTTCCTACATGGTGCCAAAGAGGATGCTCAGCAGCCTTCACCAGTAACGGTGCATAAATTTAATTTCATGGCTTCTTTTGGACTGCACAGAGCTAATCTTTTAGCACCAAGGCTAGGAAATAGTGGCTAGAAAGAGCAGAGCATCACACAGTCTCAACAAATGTTCCTTTTCAAGGCAAAGTGCTCTAAATAAAGTTTAAAACAACATAAATGCAATCCGATTGAGAAATAATTACACTACTGTCACAAAAGTGAAAAATAAGTCCTCTAAATGATTGGAAAAGTAATAAAATAGGTCACTTACGTAAGAGAAGAAGAAATGTTGTTAAGACTGATATCCAGCTTGTTAGAAAGATCATTTTGAGGTTTTGGCAATGATTTCACAGAAATTCTCTGAATTTAGCTCTTTTGCAGTGTCTTTAAAAAAAAAAAAAAAGGCCAGGTCACGTGGCTATATTAGGAAACAACAGTCACATCCTGAATAGCCCTGCAAACAGAAGTTCCTTTTTTGGGTTTAAGTTCTAAGTAGAAATAAACTCTCAGCTTGAAAGTGTTCTATAGAGATAGACAGTCAACAGTCAGTTATTTAACTTTCTTTTTTAATATATAATTTTAAATGCTAATATTTATTTTTACAAAGCTGATAAAGTCCTACCGTAGAGAACTGGTCTCTGAAGAAATATCTATCTAGAGAGATGCATTTGAATTACAAGGAGGAGTACTTGGCTGAACACTTCCTTATCCCCACTAGTCCTTTCAGGAGGACATTGGAAGAAACTTGCCATGGACTGCAAAACCATTGCAAGCCAGTCCTTGGGGAAAAAAAAACCCACATTTTCCAACTTCTACCTTGGGGAAATTTCCAGATTCAGAAAGAGCTTTTTTTTTTTTTAGGGCTTTTTTTTTTTTTTTTTAAAAAAAAGGCAGGACCTTATTGGCAAGTGATGCTTCTAGTAAGTCAGGGTTATTGTCTGAAATTCCAGTCAAAATAATCTTATACATATTCTGAATGAGAAGTTTTATGAGGAAAAAACTCTTGAGTACTTCTTTCTCCTCCTGCTGGTAAGGTCATGTATGAGCAATCTGATTTCCAAAGAATCTTGCCTCTTAAGATTGGATGAAGCATGTCTTGTTGAGGAAATTATAGCTGAAAGTCATCCTTCCAGAAGTCTATTTTAAATGGGAGCATTGTAGACCTTAGAGGTTGCTTAAGGCCATTTAGACTCCAAGATGGCTGCTGATCACAAAAGTTTAATTGCTCTGACAAGCTGTGAGTGAAAACACCTTGATGTCCTTTGATTTATTTATTTTTTGAGGAATAAGCGAAATAAGATGCTGTCCTGCAAGGAAGGTTCTTGGAGCAGTGAAATACAAATAAAGACCCATCAGTCTCCACGGTGACCTTAATTCCAGGGTCATTTTGTTATATGGAACACAGGTAGAACTGATGGAATATGTTAGATGTGACAAATCTTTGCTTAAACCTTTTATGTATATGTTATATATATATAATATATATACTTTGTTAATAATAATATAATGTAGATTTTGTTGCTATGCTTTCACTATTCCAGTATCAGATATGACAATGCCTCCGCTTCCCCCAGTATCTCTGGACCAGCTGTGGGGAAAGATACTAGGCTTTCTGTAAGAAACGCTCGTGCTTTCGTATCTCATGTGATTCATAAGCGAATGAACCCAATGCTCAAGGTTCCTGAGAACCTCTAATGGAAACAATGTCATGAATGTCTACCCTTGTTTTCTTTTTTTGTTTGTTTTTGTTTTTTCCAACTCTGTGGCCTCACAGGGTTCTCATGCTCTAGAGAAGCAACTAAGTATTTAAATACCTCAGTATTTGGCTGAACTCTCTAAAACTCCTTGGTTTATTCTGTTACTATTTCTTCACAAAACTCTGTTACTATTTCTTCACAAAACTCTTGAGGCTGCCCAGCTAGCCGACTGTGCACTGTTGCCTATGGATGCTTCGCTATGCTCGTTCATAGCATACCATCAACAAGGAGGAGCACTTCATCAGGATAAGCCAAGCTTTGTAAACGCCTACTTTATAGCAGGCTTTGTTCTGATTCTTGACCAAAGTGCAAAATATAGTTTCGAGCACAGTCATCATTATCAGCATTCCTTCCATTACCCACTCTGCACCATCTGACCACTGGGCAGGATATATATGTTTAATTAATTCTACTTTTACCTTCGACCTGTAATTAGTGGGAGTAGTGTCAGATTTATATGTTATATGAATAACAAGGATTTCTCCAGAGACGATATCCTGGTGAAAGGGGCTAACTGTAATTTTCAGCTGTGAGTAATTGTATATAATATAATCCTAAATGATTTTTCTTCTGTAATTTCATTAGAGTTTAGAAATTTAATTAGATTTTGAATCACTCTGAAATAAAGTAGCAAAACACCCAGAGACTAAGAGCAGTGGTTATTTTGTCCTCCGAGACCAGAATTCTTGGTCTCAAATTGGCATGTGTTCATTAGGAGGAAGTTTGCAGAAGTTCTTGATATATTATTGTCTTTCAGAATGGACTCTGAATAGGTCTTTGGAGAGCATTAGAAGAACACATGATTATTATACAGACTCTTTTTGAGGTTTAAGATCATCTGCCTTGCATATACTTAATAAAAATCTGCCTCTGAAGTTGTTTAAGAAACTGTGGAGATAGGAAAGATGCTCCTCTGGTGCCTCGGTGCTCTTTCTGGTTTATTAGCAGCTCCAGTACCTGTGTATGATGATACAGAGAGGAGTTGTTTGCCTTACTGTAATGATTAGGTAGGTTTATGGTTATTTTTATCACTGCACATATGAACTGTCATGGTGACTGTAAATAGAGGCACACTAAAGTGCCACTTCTTCCTGTCCACCTGAGGTTCAAAAGAAATCTGTCCTTCTGGCACACTTTGATTTATATGCTGAATTCTACAAGGTATCATGCCTTTAGAAGCATGTCTTCCAAGGCTTTATAGCTATAGCAGTGCCTATTTTCTCACTGGGATTAGTTGCTTGAATGAGGACTATCTGCTTGACTTTGTCCTTTAAAGAGCAAAATTACTAGCACAGACTTAGGCCATGGGATAGTAACAAACTGAGTAGTGAGAGAAGAGAAAATTCAAATTTTCTTTCAGCATGCAGGCAAGATAAGGAACCATAGCAGAGCCATAGACAGCACGAGTCAAGAGAGATGTCTAGACTGAAAGAGGAGAGGACACAGGTGCTCTGAAATGACAAATTCCAGTAAGACAAACCAGCCAAAAAAAAAAAATGCTCTGTATTAAAGCCCACCCCGACTGAAGAGAACATCAGAGGAATTTCCCATGTAATGGCATGTGTGTCAATCCCAATATGAAAATTCGCACAGAATCTTCCATGCTGGTCAGAGTATTTGTTTGTGACCATTCAGATAACCATTGGTAGCATCCTCAATCCCAACATGAAAATTCACACAGCATCTTCCATGCTGGTCAGAATATTTGTTTGGGACCATTCAGGTAACTGTTGGTAGCATCCTGTGGACTCTGCAGGCAGAAAATGGGGTGAGATGGTTCATTGATCTGATGCAAAGGGCCATTTCCTGTGTCCATTAGCAGCTGTCAGTGAGCGTTCAGCATCTCACCGATCCAAACCTCAGGCCAGGAGCCTGTCCTCACACTACGCCCAAGTAAAGCTTGGAGTCACTGTAGGAAGATGAAATACTTGTGCACTCAGTTTGATGGATATTAATGCATCTTAGGCAATCTCAGCGTGATTTGGTGTGTGTGGTTGTGCTGCCTTCCATTAATCTGTCATGTCACATCACAGAGCAAATTGAAGAAAACATGTTCAGGCTGGTTACTGCCAAAAATTGAGGTTCTTTTGCTATGGGCATCCGGAACAAATTGCAGCTATGTTTGAAACCTCACAGCTGCTCTTCCTTTGCTATTTTCTCAATCTCCTCCTCTGTCAGGACTCTGAGCTGCTGGGACAACTGGGAAAGAGTCTGTGTTTTAGCAAGGCAATAGAATCACAGGTGTCGGGTGTGTTGACGAAGAAAATATGCCCACCCCAACTATTTAGTGCTTTCTTCAATTGATATTGAGGAATACTATCGGTAACAATTCAACATCTTGGTCTTACTCATATCTTTTCTTTCTCCTTCTCTGATTTCCTTTCAATATGAATGAATATGCTATGTTACATAGATGTTTTTTCATTAAAAAATGCATTTGCTTGATTTTATTTGAGGGACACTATAGTTCAGTGCTGTCACCAAAACAGAGAAATGCAAGGAGACAAAGAAAAAAAGACTTGGGATGCAGATAAGGAACCTGATATGCAAGTATCAAGGAACAGATATTCAAGTACCTGTCATGCAACATCAGAAAAGAAAATACCAAAGTTGTGCGTGTCTCAGCTGAGCAGGCTTTTCAATGGGCAGAGGTTCTTTCCCAGGTCTTTCTCTGGTCTCACAAGCTTGAATGGCTTTTGTGGGGTCCTTTAAAGAAGTTATTACTTACCGAGACTTGGTATAGCTCTTGCTTATTTTTTTTTTTCCCTATCAGGTGGACTCGCACTACTCATTCCATTGGTCCGCAGCTTTGTTTCATTATTCTTTGTTCCTCAGTGAAGAGAAAGCTTTTTTACATTTCTAAAACAAACTGATTTTGTACTGTGTTGCAACAGGAAAACAGAAGTAATATCAGAAAGTGATTGATTCTATGGTGAAGGAAAGTGCCCGTTGTTTTGGGAAGCTGTATGTCTTTGAGGTTATCGCACAGCAACCAGTATATAATGTGCTGGGATGAGATGGATATAGGTACACAAATTTAGTAGGAAACAGACATCATTGATGGTGATGACTTCTTCCATCTCCCACTCTCCAACTTCTGCTTTAGAGGTTTTCTTTCTGCTTTTGAAGATGTAAAAATTTTCTAGGAGAAGTATCAGCCTCAGTACAGTTAAACCTGTAGGTATGTTCTTAGGATTACCTTTGCTGACCTTGAAGTATATTCTGTGTCTTCATAAGTATTTGTAGCCCTCAGCTCAAAAGAATAGTTTTAAAGAAACTTAGTCTCTTATTTATCTCTAAACAGTAGCAGTCCAATCTGTAACCTCTTGTATAGAAAATTTATAAAGCCGAAGACAAATTGTCTAGTATCAAGTAGTTTATTTACATCAGAAGATTAAGAATATTGAATCTTCCAGGCTTCTCATAAAGGCACTAGCTGGTCTGCTGGTTAGCGGCAAAGGCCTAAACGTAGGAGGATGTGTTCGTGCTTGAGATGACTGGGAAGTATTTTAGTTAGCTAAGCAGAAAGGAAATGGGTCAAGATCCTTCTTTAAAGTGCATGAGTCACTGGGAAAGATTCATGTGGGAACACACAGAGCACAAGTTTACCTAATTGGAAAGACTGGGAATTAGAGTTGTGTTTTTCCAGCAGTCAGGTTGGGTGTAATAGTGAATGAGCCTGAGGTTGCAGGTTGTCTTGCATGTTCTTTTTTGATATGTCTTTGTATCTGGATCTTGTTTTGCTTTCAGTAGAACCAGGTCGCATTTTACTAGCAACTTTTGGGAAGGACTGAGAAATGGATGCATGCACAGAAACACCACATCATCTGAGCCTTTCATTGTAGGGAAATATCTATACTGAACCTCTGTCCCTGCTGCTCACCCCCTCTGCCTCTTGAAATATCATGCAGTGCTTCTGGCTTGGTTATTCTAAAGAATATATCTGCTTCTATGTTGATAACCCATTAGATTATTTTTTGACTTGATTTACCTTAGCAATGAGGTCTCTGTGTCCTCTTCCCTGTCCCATTCTTGCCTGTCTTCACAGCAAATCTTCACCTCCTCTGACGTACATGACAAATGGAGCAGAGGAGGGCGCAGTTGTTCAAAATGCTCCTTTATCCCCATCATTCATTATGGGGCCTGTGCCTAATTTATCATCTATCCCCTGTGCTGAACAGAGAATAAACTTGGGCTAATCTAGGCAAAGCCACACCTTGTATAGGCAGGCATTTTGGTAGACAAGGAGTAGTGAGCACAGGCAGCACCAAATCTTTCTTGGTCCAAATCTTTGAAAAAACTAGATAGAATTGGCGTAACTCTGTCATCTGCTCTGAGCAATGTGTTTGGTTTGGGTGACCCTAACCAGAGGCTGCAGTGCTTGCTGGGCGCTGTTGTCTGCTACTCGGATTATCAAGTGTCTTTCCATCTCTGGAGGGCTCTGTTGATAAGTTCCTTTACTGATGCAGCATTACTGGATTTTTTCCTATGCAGATTTTCATACGACATGAACAAAACATCCCAGGCAGCTTGGCTTTGTCATTGTGGTACATTGCTATACGCCCGGCTGTGTCTTAAAATACTTTTGGAGTATACAACGATAACTTCCTAAGTGGCCTCCAAAAATGGCTGGGTGTTCACTCCCTGCAGGTGGCATCTGTGGTGATAGAGCAAAATGTCCTGCTGAGGAAAATTCAGAGCAGGAGGCAAAATATGACCAATTTCCACCCACAATTCTTGTGTCTGCTGCCCACCTGTGTTCTGTTTTGCTCAAGATATGGAGCATGGTCTTTAGCTAACAATTAAAATGATATAGACATAAATAGCTGTGTTAACAGTAAAGCTAAGGGTGCTCAGGAAGGAAATGAGAAAGTCAAAAAACATGAAAGTAATGCTATTGTGGGATAGTATCAAAATATAGTTATCCTGCTACTGGTTTTCTAAACCAGTTGTGTACTTACCTCGTTTAAAGGAGGATATGAAATGATACGTCTCCAACTATGGAACTGGAATTCCTGAGAACTGGGGAAAAAAGCTTTACTTTTTCTTGATGTGTTTGAGTTATATTTGTGCAGTTTCTTAATGTTTTAGGGATAGTTACAGTTTTAAGGATCTTTACAACATCCTTTTTCTTAAGAGTGCACAATAAGTGGATAAGAAAAATAAATTGCCTGCCTATAGTAATGTTTATTTTTATTATACCAATTGGATATTGAAGGGAAGAATCTAGGGAGGTGAATGAGAGCAAAATGGAGGCAGAGTTGACAGATTTGCTCTTGCTGTTGATTGACGTAGCTGAAGCGATTTGATGCTTTACTCTTGTCTGCACAGAAGTGTTATCCTCTTTTAACGATGCTGGTGTGAAAATGAAGTAGGTCCTTCGAGTCCTGCATAGGGCAGGTTGCAATTGTGGAGATGGTGGGAAAAGGGGCACCCAGGAGGAGGTGTGCATAACTCGTGGTCAGTCACATCCTATGCAACAAGCACTGTGCCTGATCGTGTGACAGGCCCGGGTGTGTTGGAAACTGGCAGATCAAGCAGTCAGAGAGAGGATGGGCACATGAGCGTTGCCAGTGACAGTGTGGGGAAGCAAGAAACAGCAGCTCCTGGGCTGGATAGCTCTGATATCCCCTGCTTTTCCTGGAAAATCTGCCATTGTCCTATTGATAATGGATAAATGTGCTTGTAAATCTTATATCTTTGAAGCAGAAAAAAAGTGGTTTTATGGAAATCAAGCATTTTTACATTGCTGGAACTGTTTTTGTAATGAAGTGACTTGTGTAACTGTAGTGGCAGAAAGCTGCCTTTGTTGCCTCATTTTTAAATTGGGAGAGTGTAGGTTCTAGGGTGATAAACCCAGCTTTAGGTTAACCACTTTTGCTAATCAAGATACAGCCAGAGAGATCATTTTTTTCCCCAGCAGCAGCCTCTCCTTAGGGAACACTCCAAAGAACAGCCTCCTTGTTCAGAGCGGAGGATAGGGCACAGGGATTTTCCACTTGGTTTCTCCCCATGCTGGTTTTGGTGTGAGGGAATCGGCATTCACTGGCCTCTGCGGGTGGCAGGAAGGTTGTCTGCTGTGTGGGTTGTGGAGCTTGGGGAAGCAACTCTTTGTGGTGTGGTGATTAGAGAGTTAATTACTATTTCAAGCAGAATGGTGGCAAAGGCCTGGCATCAGAGGATATATCTGGCATCTGACTCTGAATGCAGTGCGTTTTTTAAGTGAATCTGTCCTTCAATGAGAGATTATTGATTTATCAGATAAAAACTGTGCTTGCAGCAGTTCTCCTTAATACTGACATACCTATAAGAGAGCAAAACTTCTCTCTAGCTTACCAGCAAGAAAAATGTTGCTTGTCTGACTGCCTCATCTGCAACCTAGAACCTCACTAAGAATGAGTCATCATGACCACTTGGCAACCTATAACTAGTGATGGATTCAGAGTCATAACTAAATATACATATGACAAATTCATGCAGTATTATGTTCTTTCAGGAAATAAAATCATAGCACGCTACTCATCACCAGTATCAGCTACTACATATATGTAGCACTATGGATATGGTAGTATGGGTATGGATGCTCTTCCAAAGTCACTCTATAGCTTCAATGGCTAGGCAGTGTGTGGAAACATGTTGCTTTTGGTCTGCTTTTGGTCTGGACAGTCTATAAAATCTTTCTGTCCATGATCTACAGTTTGCTTCTTCCAGGTGACCCACCAGGGAATTAAACTTCCCTGGATCTGAATTAAACTTTTCTGTCTCTATTGCTCTTTGACATAAAATAGGGTTTCAATATAATATTTTTTTTTTCTATAAAACATGTCCAAAACATGGAAAGGATGAGGTTTCATTAGAAATGAAAGCCTGAAAACCACCTGCCGTTCCTCTTTGGGATTGTAGATGCAGGGCCTCACAGGAGTTGTAATCCAGGTAGATCACATCTGTGTTACCCTGTCTTGGCTGGCTCACCAGCTAAATTGTGTCCTCATGATGCACAGTGACCACAGGATGGTGTGATGCCACTGGCACAGCAAAAGTTTGGTGCATCCTGGGATATGTTTTTCTAACTAGTGAGTAAGAGAGGGAGACATGAAGCATCTGATGAAACTTCCCCAAGGAAGCACGGTAAGTTTCTGACTGGAAATGTTCAGCTTGAAATTACCACTCGCACCCTTTTTAATGATAAAAATAATTTAAAAAAATTCTTCACCAACTTCGGTTATGTATCAGTATGTATCAAAGAATAACGAAGTTGTCTGATATCAATCTGCTGGTCAAGGGCAGCTGTTCTTAGCAGATACCAGAGAAACCAGCTCCTATAAACCAACAGTTGCTCCTGAAAAGTATGAGTACTTTTGCATTTTCCTCTTAAATACTTTTGCATTTTCCTCTTAAATACTTTTGCATTTTCCTCTTAAATACTTTTGCATTTTCCTCTTAAATACTTTTGCATTTTCCTCTTAAATACTTGTTAAAGGGGAAATTTTGAATGCACATAAAACAGTGCCACTTGAACCAACAATGCACTTTTGCTTCAAAGTAATTGCCACTTATTTTGTTTATAATTTGAGGCATGCTCGTGACATCACATTAGACTTAACTGCATCCTGTTTTGATGCTAACTAATATTTGCCCTAATGCTAGGCATAAATAAGCTGGGGCTTCTCTCGAGACGAAGCAGATATTGCATCTTTAATGGGATTTAATAGGCATAAACAAGCCAATTGCCCTGCTTTGGGATTAGAATTATGTGATTTTTCTCCTTTTACATTTAACGAACACTGAAAAGCACTAGAAGTCATTAGGCAATCTTCATAAACAGCAAGTTAAAATAAAACAATAATTTATCATGCACTTCCATGCAGGTTCCCCAAATACTCTGCCTGCAGAGACAGTCATTTTGCTCATGGGCATAGTGCTGGGAAAAGCTGAAGACTCTCAGCCCCTGAAAGAGGATCCTTGAAAACCTGCGTGTCTGCGTGGTGATGCCCTGCATCCCTCACCCTGGCATCCATGCAGGGTGAATAGAGGAATGTTCACTGAAGTGAGAAACCAAAGCTTCTACTGACCTCTCCGCTTACATTCAGCACTTATGTTGGTTTATGTAGGTAAAGATATATTTTAATTACTTCAGCAGGAATTTAGGCACCTATGTTGGGGTTTATTTGCTTTAATTAGATTTCAAAATCTGACCAGTTCTGTTTCTTTCTAAATAATTGGGCCCGAGGTCTTTCTAAAGAGGGCAGCGGTAATGACGGGCCATTAGCAGAAGCAGCTCTCAGTGCATAGTCAGTTTGCTAGTAAAATCATCACTATGCAAGACCAAATGACAGCCAATGTATTCAACTTTGATTATGTTACTAACTTCTGATTGCATGACAACATAAATTAGTTTTGTGAGGGATCTTAGAAGAAATTGTCTTTCTTGTGAAATCCTTGAATTGCCACAAATTTGTGAAGAATTTGCATTTCCCTGCATTGTCCACCCGCATCCAGCTTGTAGAGGGACCACAACTCCCATTCTTCCCCTTATACAGAGCATCTTGTGAAATAAATCAAGTTGAAAAAAATGTTCTTAAATGGCCATACATGAAGCACAAAAATATCTCATATGATCCAAATTTGCCATTGCTCATCATTTATGTGAAGGTAATTTTGTTGTTCTGTAGGAAACAAGCCTATGGCCATATAGCACATTGCTTGTTTTCCTTTCCCCTGTCTGTCACTGTTCTTTTCAATCAAGCCTACATCAGAGACACTGGTTCCGAGGCAATATGGGGTCGTTGAAATGTGTTGATGTCTGGGGAGGAAGCAGCAGAACCAGTATGTGAAACATTCAAGGCTGACTTTGAACTATGTGAATTCATACTATGCAAGCTACTGCAGAAAAGGGAATGTGAGGTTACTGCAGTCACTCATGCTTGGGCAGATATCTGTCATCCCAGAACTATGCTGTTGAGGATTTTGGTTGACAAAGAGCAGCAGAGAGGGAAAAATGGAAAGTGGAATGTAGGTCCTCAGGACTGGGATCCTAGGAGGGAGAAGTTTCACCATCATAAACTAACCTACTTCTCATCCAAGGATGAAGTGGAAACAGTAGAAAGAACATTATCCTGGGGTCTCCTGGAGTGAATTTTGCAGAGTTCAAATAAAGCTGGTGCTGTGTAAATCCAGACATCTAAATTTAGGCTGGGACTTGTGTGTCCAAAGGCCATGTGAAGAATACCCTTGCCTCATTTGGGCTCTTCCTCTGTCTGTGGTCTTGCTGTAACCTGAGCCTGCCTATGAACAGCAAACCTGTCAATGGGCTGGGCATAAAGACTGCAGGGCTGAGCAAGAGAACACAGCTGCTGATGTAAGCACTGGGCACAGAATATCCAAATTATCCTTCTTTGGTGATAAGTATTATAAAATGCCTCTACACACCCTGAGATGACAGGGGTAAAGGTCTTAATGGATGTGCTAGTCCTCCAGCCCTAGGGCTATTTTCTGCTGACAGCATACAGCTCTGGGCTCTGCCTGGCATCCTTTCTGCAAAGCAGAAGGAGGGATATGTGCTAGCAGTCAGTCGTGTACAGTGGATATTTCTTTTGATACAGCCTTTGGGGGCTCTTCAGCTAAGGAAACTTCATTAAAAATCACAACTTTTGAGTGTCAGGTCAAAGGGATAAAGATGTAACATGGTAAGAGGCAAAATGAGTTGAAGGTGAAAGCGGAGAGCACACTGGTTTTCATCAGAGCAGAAACACAGTGAAAAGACTTGGTTCAGTCCGGAGAGCTACAAAACTTATCCAGGGTTTTCCAAAGGCCTGCAGCAGTCTGGAGCCTGTATTTTCTGGACTGGGCATCTACATCCCAATGGCTCTTCAGACCATCGCTACCTCTGTTCAGTGAACTCGTGCTATCCCACTTGGTGTGATAAAAGAAACCGCTAAAACTGGAGGATGCTGAGTGCTGTGCAGCCTCTGTTCAAATCTCTGATGAGCTCCTCCTTGTAGTTCTAGGTTTAATTAGTTTTCATTGCAATATTAATGATCCAAACAAACCATTTTAACTTTCCTGTTGCACAGCTGGAATCTTCTTATTTAGCATTCTGCTCTATAAGGGAATCGCACCAACTTCCTTTCCCCTCCCCCTTTGTCCCATTAATATGCATTAAAATCACAGTCTCACTGGCATAGAGTTTCAGACCTGCTATAAAACTAATAATTTCTAAAAATGGCGGAGTTGAACTAATTGGAACCTCATCCAAATAATGCAAAGATAGATCTCTATCCGAGTTTGATGACAGTGATGATTAATACTTCATTTATTTATTTACAACGTATCAGCATTTACAAAGATTTGTTTGTTCCTCAGAGCACATATATAATATCTCGTGAACTCCTTGGTAACACAACAGAAGTGTCTAAGCTGTTAGTCATTAATGATAATTCCTTCTTTCTCTCATTTTTTTTTTTCTCCATGAGAAGGGTATGTCCTGCCCTTTCCAGTGTAGGTCTAGAGACTACACATCTTGAAGTCTTATCCTAAGTGCATCCCACATTTCCTTCTGAAATCCTTGGTAGGGAACACTTGGAGAAGACAGTCTTTTTGTTGCTTTCTGATGCGTTTTAGCTCCTAGACTCATCATGATTTGTGGAAACTGAAATAAAGTAGGCTGTAGATAGTCTGGGGATCTTCACGCTGAAAGACTGTGCTCTGCTGTGCCAAAGGACTGAGATTGTCATGTTCAGTGCTTTCTTCCTAATCCATAAAAGTCATAGGAAAATCGATAGTAAGGAATCACCAGAAGTCTATTACCAAACCTTCTGCTTGTCACTAGACTATCCCCAGTACAAGACCAGTTATGGTTTTATCTAGCTCAGAGATGAACCACTTCTGGGAGCCTAAGGAGTTGTGCTCTGCACAGTCTGTCAGTAGCTGGATAAAAGGATCTACCTGGTCTGTGACACAAATAGAGGTCAAGATACAGTGCTGAAAATGCCAGAAAGATTTAATGTCACTTTCAGAGGTTCATTTTCATTGAGCCTTTCTTTAAGTGCTTGTATCATTTTTGAAAACAGGACTTTGGAGGGTGTGCGTTAAGATTAAGGGCTGAGGTCTGATTGCTTGTGTTGGTGCTGCCTGCAGGGTGCAAGTTCGAGAGAGCAGTGAGTGACTGGATTGCAGAGCGCCAGCTCCATGACTCAGGCAATGAAGTATTAGAAGTGCCTTATCCAGTGCTCCTGCTTTGGCAGACGCGTAATTCTTCCTTGTGCATTATCCCCAATCACCCCTCCTCAAAGAGGAGTGTCCTCACACTACATTTTCCCTTACTGTGCTAACTATCCAGTCACCTGTGTGCTGAACAGCTACCTGCTTCCATACTGTTATGCCTAAGTCAAGCATTTGTATTACCAGAGATTTACTTGAAAGTAAAGATTTGGTATGTGCAGGCAAGGAGTTGTGTGGTCACTGTCTAACCTTCAGGTACTCTTGGAGCTGGGAGAATTATCCAGGAAAAAGATGGGGTACCAAGGACTGATATTTGCTTGGTGGTCCTGAGACACCATCTGACTGTGTGGGATTGTAAACATAAAACTCCCTGTCTACATTCATCTGTACTTAAATGCCATAGGGTCTTTCCATCTTCCCAGCTGACTGAATAGAAAGTGGGTCAGTATCTTGGCTGATGGGATTCATGATCCATTTTCTTAGCTTTTGTGATCTCTCAGGGGAAAGATTTCAGTCTGCATTGCCATAAGATTTCCTTACAGCAGAAGTATCAAGGTTCATATCTGTGAACTGTTTTTGCAAATGCTCTCATGCTGTCTTTCTTACTGATTTCCTTTCTGCCGGTTCGTCATTCAGTTGTTGTGCTGAAGAGTACTAAAAATGGTAATACGACAATGCAAACAGCCCACAACTGAAATACAGTTGTTCTAAGTGCTCAAAATTCTTACTAGGATGTGTCTCAGTCTACACTACTTTTTGCAGAATCTGTCTGAGGAATCCAAAGGGGCTAGGAAGATCTGGAGAGGAAGATGGGGCGGTAAGTTGTTTAATTGCAACTTCGGTGTGACCTGCTTTGCTCTTCAGTCAGCCCCTTAGCCAGAATAGTGCTGCCAAGCACTATCAAAGTAACTATGTCAAGGGAAGGATCTGATTTAACAAAATTGTTTTCTAAATTGAATTAAACTGAGGTTCAAACTGTCTGCATGGCTTCCTTCAGTGGCAGAGGTATGATCATACCTCTTTTGATTCGAGGTAGCTCTGCAGAGTTGAAACAGTTTAGACGGGCCACCCTTGAGTCTCTCCATATCTGGACATCTTCACTAAATGGAGTCAACTTTTGATAACAAAACTGTAATTGTCGGTGATGTTTCAGTTAAGAGCCCTGGGAGAGTTTCTGCTCTCAGAATAAATCATGTGCCACTTAAAGAAACACTATTTTATCTCATAAAAGAGCACATCCCTCACTGATAGCCCCAAATGCTTCAAATCAGCAATGTCTCTTTAAAAGCATGAGATTTGAGGAAAAGCTTTTTTTTTTTTTTTTTTTTTTTTTTTTTTGGTGTCTTGAACCTTTGCACTACAGCTAGCTGAAGGCTTTTCTTTGGCAAGTGTGAATGCCAGCAACTTATGTGGCTTTTGAGGGAGTTGGGTCTGACTGCTTTGTGGAGAAACCATTTAACTGCCCTGCCATCTCTTTAAATAAGAGTCTTTTATTGTGCTAAAAGAAATGTAAAAATTTCTTTTAGCACAAGAAAACTTAACTTAGTGGGTGGCGCTTCTGCATTAAACACTGAATTTTGTGGCTCTCAGTAAAAGCATTCCAGCCGGCAGCCTTGCCTTTGATGTTGATGTCCTGAAAGAGCAAAACCCTGAGACCTGCAGTTTCACCAAGTGCATTTTCCAAAGACGCATGGCGCTGCAGGAGTCAGGTGCATTTATAGCTGTCCATAAATAATTAATAATTATATTAAAGGTGTAGGGTTGAGCAGGCTGGCTTCCTCTTGTGGAACTGAAATAGTGCCTCAAAATCTTTAGTTGTTTGGCAGCAAGCGGAAGGCTGCAGTGAGCTGAAGGTTGCCCTGCGCGGCGTTTCCACGCTGAGGCTCATTGCAGGGAAAGCCTCGGAGCTCTCAGTTGTTGCGAGGGTTAATGCAGGCATTAAAAATGTAGCAGCTTGGGGACGGCAGCGTGGGTGGGTAGCGTGTCACTCGCATCTGCTGTAAGGAGTCTGTAAGTGGCCTCTGCGTATTCATGAATGATGGCTGACCTCGGCTCCACTGGGGCACACGTGTGCACGTCCATCATGCTCTGAACCACCATACTCTACATGCGCTGAACTTACTCCACGCGAGGCTCTCGGGAACGTATCCCCCAGTCCCTCTCCAAATATAGCCCTGCTGGCCTGCAGTATAAGGCAGTGGGGAGAGCTGCTGGAGCAAGGAGCCTTTTGGAGGCTGTGCTGCGGTGATATCCACCAAGATCCCTTTGCCTGGGTTGGTGACCTTCTTTCCTAAGAGGCAAGTGTCTGCAGCTTGTAAAAGAAAAAGATGCCTCTGAATGCCTTTCCACTTTTAAAGGCTCCCCGGTGCCGTCTCAGCAGAGCAAGTGACACCCACAAGGGACATCCCTCACTGTACTTGTATGAATATATGCAGCCTTATGTCTAGTCAGGGGCGTGGGCACCAAGCAGGGGCTGGAAATTATTCCTGGAGCTGCCTAGGGTTGGAGCTTTGACCTGGCTCAAACTGCTAACTAGGAACTGTTTCAAAGTCAGTTCCTGGGAAAATAAGGCCAATAACCCATCCATGTCTCAGTTTTCCCTTTCATAAACCCTTTGTAAAATGGGGCTATGTAACAGCTCACAAGAGACCAGGGAAGATTCATTTATTTGTATTTAAAATATGCCAGGATCCGTGGAGGAAAGTCCTTTGTTAGAGCAGTAATGAATAAGATCAATAATAATAATTCTATTATCACTGTGAAATTACAGGGATTTGGTCAGTGTCACCTGACTGCAGTTTTGTTTTTCCAATAGATTACAGCAAAGAACAAATCATCCTCTCTAAGTGTTTTTTTCAATGTGGAGGATGAAAATGATATACTGTTATCTTTTAAAAGAAAATTAAAACTTTAACTCTGAGGTGTGTGTAATAAAATGGCACTTTAATTCTCTAGTGTGCCATGCAGGCTTCTTCTGCTAATTTATTCTGTTCTTCTCTTTTTGTGCTTCGTGTAATGTTCTGAAGTTATTAATGTGGCAATATATTTGACCACAAAAACCTGACTTCTGGTGTTGTTAAGAATGTGAATTAAGTCCACAAATGAAAGGCATTTCAGTGATCACGGCAAACAGATCATGCTTTGTTTAAAGTGATTAGCAACATGATAGATATGCGAGAACTTTTAGGCAAAGGCTTTCCCAGATGACTTACCATGATGTGTGGCCTTGGGTCTTGTGAACCCGTAGGGAGCGAGGTAGCAGACTAAGGTCCCTGCATCACATCCACCACTGCAAATATGTTGGCAGAAGTCACTTGGTAAGTGATATCTCAGCTCTTAAGTGACCTGAAAGTTACCTGTCTTTGCCAGGTTCTGACCCAGGAGCTAGCTAAAAAGCGTTCAGCAGCATTGGAATCAGTTTGGTGCAGTTCAGATCAAATATTCCAACTCTTTCAGTGATTCCAGGACTAAAATATGGGCCTAGAAATACGTAAACCCTATTTCATGTTGTACCTGTGAGGCAAGTCATCAAAGAATGACCCAGCATACTGATCCAACACTCTAAAAGACTTGTAGGATGAAGCCCTAACATCACTAGTGCCAGGCTTGGTTGCAGGTGCTTCCAAAATAACTTTTCTCATGTGACTTATTCCCTTATTCTATGCTTAAGTATTTGTAGGACTGATTCCACATTTATGGCACAGTTTCCACTGAATGCAGTTGGCAATGAACAGCAAATACATGGGAAAAAAGTTGTTTTTTATTAGTGCTTAGATTAGCGCCAGGGTTGGTGTTAGGCTCTGAGAATGTGTGCTTAAGGGGATTGGGGGCAAGCTATGCTGAGAGGTAACGTTCTGCATAAAGCTTGGGGCTTGCTGAGGCCTTCTCTCTGCCGGGGACACAACGTTCACAACATGGCGGTGCCATGAAGAGACTGTCTTGGCAGCAAACTAAGTTAATTTTTCAAATACAGTTTTCTGAACTGTACAGCTGTATTAGCTTTGCTGTCTGCCTCTGTGCTGTAAGGGCTGAAGTCATCTCTCCAAAATGCCTGCGTAGCACCGGGCAGTCAAAAGGCAACAGAAGCCTGGGAAAGGAATCAAGAGCAGTATTGTGTCCCTCTGCAAACCCACACTGAATGCTGTAAGGTGATAATTGCCCTCTCGAAAAGATGTAATGTAGACTGGGAAAGGTACAGAGGGAGGGCAGCAGAGGTGCAGAGGAGTACAAAATACCTTTTTTCAGGAGGACAGATTAATAAATAGGACTCTTTTGGATTTGTAGGGTTTCATCTAAAGAAGAATGAGGTAGAGTTAAGCCAAATTGCTTATGTTGATTTGAGGGAGTCAAGAGTGAGCTGCTGGGGAACCCCTGAGTCACAGTGAGGCTCTGCAGGTAGCGCTTAGCTGTCACTGTGTGTTTATGGAAACATGTTTGGGAAATGAAATGGGGAGGGAGAGGGCCAAGTCCCGGAGTCCTAGCTGATGTGGTGAAAGGCAAGAATGTGTCTGGCTATGCCCTCACCCATGGCCTAAGCAGCTGGCCTGCCAGTGCTGCTGTGCAGGCTCTGCCCTGCCAGTGCTGCTGTGCAGGCAGCAACCTTCAGCTGGGCTTAGCTGTCAGCTCCCAGCAGCGGTAAAGACCTGCCCATGCACTAGTGTGGGGCAGCCAGAGGGGTCACACCATAACAACCAAGTCCCCCAGGCACAGGGAACAGCCATGCTGCAAGGTGGGGTCGCGGCTCCGTCTGCCAGCCCTCGTGCTCCGCAGCAAGAGCCAAGCACGGGTACTCTTTCCAGAGCTGTCAAGCAGACAGTGAAAGCAAGCAGAATGAAAGGCTCAGTTGACTGGAAAACAGCACCTGTCTTTGTAAGAGAAAGCAGTGTTCGCTTGTCACTCTTGTCAGCAGCACGGCCTCTGCCTGAAAGGCCCTTGAGGCACCTGATTACATGGGAGAGGGAGCTGTGCCCTGGTGCTGCAAATGCTACAGAGTGGCCCGGAGTGGGCGGATTAGGCGTCCCTCCTCAGATGGGTTAGGCGTCCCTCCTCAGAGTGCCATGGGGCAAGGGAAGGCGGATTAGGTGTCCCTCCTCACACAGGTTAGGCATCCCTCTGCAGGCAGGTTAGGTGTCCCTCCGCGTCACTGGCGAGCGCTGCCCGTAGCTCCCCTTGCAACGCGAGGCGCGGGGCCGTGACGCAGCGTGTGGGCAGCCCTGCGCCAAGCCAGATGGGCAAGGAGAGCATCGGCACGGGCAGGTTTCCTCTGCGATGAGGGCTGACTACGTATCTCTTCAGTTCATCTTTCTGGGTGAAATAGCATTTCCTGCCCACACGGGAAGTGAGCCGTAACCCACTTTGTTTATGTCAATGTGTTGCTTCACACCCTGCCTGCTGCAAACCTGCCCGCAGGTTCACTTGCCCCATGCTCTGCAGCCATTCCAACACCACGTAGCCAGGCCTGGCTGACCAGGAAGGCTTCTTCTCCCCTCCCTCTGGAGAGAAACGTGGCACCTTGAGACTGCCGTTCCTCCTGTCTGAGGAGAGGTGTTTAAAGCAGCCTGGCTCATTCCCAGAGGAATACAACCCTCTGTGGGTGATAAAAGGAGCCTAGATGAGCAGTTTGAGCTTGTGAACAGCCAGCTCTGACTGTGATTAATTCCAGCCAGCTCTGACTGTGATTAATTCCATCTACTGAATCTCATCTTCTTGCTCTTACGGGATTTTGTTTGTGTTAGGGCTTTTCTCTCCCTCATGTTACTGTTTTCAAACCGTCCATGTACTCAAATGCAAAACGAGTGTCTCTCCCTGAAGGTGAGTTGTTGCAGTCCTGCCTTCTCCTAATAATAATAATATCTTCTATTTATAGAGTGTCAGAGTTTCCCAAAGAGCCACCTTTGGGATGGAACGTACCATAGATAGCACACAGCAACGCTAAACAACAACTTAGAACAGATGAATGTATCCAGTCAAAACTAAAGATGAAATTTGAGTTGACAGGAGATAATTGCAAAAGAAGTTATTAATTATTATTGTTTATGCAGTTCTAAACTCAAGAGCAATAGGCACTTTCTAAATAATACCAGTAGGTAGACAGAAGTGCAAAAGCATTATCATACCATAGTAATTTGGAGAAGGCAGGATGTGCTAATGAAAATCCTCCCTTGGAGAATTCCCCATCTAAGAGTCAGCATAATCTGATGCATAGTCCATAATGCTGGAAGGTGGTGGGGAGGGGGGTTCCATCTTGATTTTCCTTTTTTTTAGGGGGGAGAAAGGGGAGTCTTAAGCATATAGTTTAATTACTCTGACTCTAACAACATATCTGTGCAAGAATCTTTTACCTGTGTAGCTGAAGGTGAATTTTGTAAATCATTTTTAAAGAACTACCTGGTGTAAATCTCTTTTCCAGAATGACTTAATTCAAGCTGACCATGCTTGTTTCTGCTTGAAGGTAGGTGTAGAGCTAGCAAGGTGAAGACAAGGTGTACAGGGGGCCTGGATTTAAAGATTTTCTATTCTGAGTGCTTAGGTGCTTCCTTACTCTGGTATTTGCCACTATGGAAACCCTTGGGATACATAATGGCTATTATTAAAATCTATGGATAAGAGACTTTGCAAAACAATATAACTCAAATAGTGAACATGTGGACTGTATTATTATAAATGAAGTATTTTGTGGAAGCAGTGAATTTGCAAATGACTTTTGAAGGAGTCTAAGAGAATTTCATGAGTATCACATTTTACATTGATGCCAACATCTGTAATTGAGCCATGGAAGGTACAAAGCTGAATGTGAATCTGCAGAGTAGAATTAACCATATAGAAGATCATCTAATGTTGTTTAAGCAGTGTTGTTTAATTTTTACTCTTTTCTGGTAGTTTCTTGTTTTCTTCCTTTTTACTGGTCTTGGACTATTAACTTCTCAAATTGTTTTCCTGAAAGTTGGTAGAATTTTAGATGAGATTTTCTTCTACAGAGATGTTTCATACTTGTCATACTCAACTAGGTTGGAAGCAGACAAGCCCAAGGTCTCAGTCTTATTAATATCCTTTCTGTAAGAACAGCACAAACTCCCCCTCTACAGCATTAAGCAAACAAAGCATGTTCTAGTTTCCATTCCTGTCTCTGGAAGGGTTTCCGTTGATTGGAGCTGGCTCGGGCATATCTGCCAGGCTGCTTTGCAGTCAGTATCAGTTCCCAAAATACTCGGCTTCTACAAATCAAAGACGTTGAAAGGTCTGAGGGACTATTGTCCTTCAGCAATGCTGGAGTACTGCAGTCAATGGGACATGCTCCCACCTGACATTACATTGTTGAAAATGCCATTGGTGGAAACGTCAAATTTTATTCCCTTGCTTTGGCCTGTCTGCATACACAAATATTTTGTTAATGGGTTGGAGATGCACTTTGGATGTGAGAATTACTGCTATGTTTTGAAACAGGAGTGCTTTATGCTACTAACAAAAACGCTTACAATAAAAATGCACTTTCAGCTTGCAGTGCTGAAAGATGTCAGTCTGTGCTTTACATTAAGTGTGTAAACACTTCTACTGCAATCAATATCTGTATGAGTGAAGTTATGGATTTGCTTATGGCCCTGATCCTGCAAACATGCCTAGTTTTGTTCCTAAGAGAAGGGCCATTGAGCACTCTAGGAAGATAATTAATCACTTGCATGTTTGCACAGTTGGAGCTTTCACCAGTCATCATTCTATCATGTGCTTATATTTATCTTTTTGGCTTAAAAGCCTCTGTAAATTTTGAAAGAAAAAATGGTGATATTAAAAAAAAAAAGCCACTATCAATATCTATTCCTTTATTTCTAGTATATTTTTATTCAAGGATTTGACAGCACAAAATTTCTAATGATTTTTGTGGACTATATTCCTTCAAAAATCTGCAGTTGAATGCTTGAAGTGAGTGGCTTATATCACCACAATTCAAACTGCATGCCCTTTCCCTAGTGTAAGGAAATTACAGAAAAATGCTTTTGTCTGTCAGTTTATTAACTCTAGTCATTTTAGCACATTGGGTACATTACGTTTCAGTTTCAGGAGTCACTGTAAGGCTTAGAGCAGTCTGCAGTTACCTGGTACCATCCCCGTGAAGGGAATGTGACGTAGCCTTTAGGCCTGGGCATCAGGGGTTCCCTCAGGGGGTCTGACTGCTCTGCCAAGGCAGCTGGAGATGGTCCCACCTGGTGCCGATCCCTCCCTATCTCTGCAGCCCACCCAGTTTCCCCAGACAGTCAGCCTGTCCCCAGGGGCTGCAGCCCAGGTGTGCAGCAGCCAGAGGGGCTCCGACTTGTGCAGTAAGAAGCTCTTATATTTTTTTTTTTGGTTGTTTTTCTGCAGCAGTCTTTCTCTGTTCCTCATTTGGTTCTTTTCTTCCCAGTCATTATTTAGCACCATTCTGCAGAGAAGAATATTTGCTATCTTTCAGACCAGGTTTTTAGCTGTTGTTGGCTTTTCTATGTTAGCCTGAATTCCTCCCTTTAACAGTGATAATCTCACTGTGTCACCATCTGTTTGCCTGTTAATCTTCCATTCATGACACTCAGCAAAACCCTGAACAATTACACACTGGCTTTTGCTAAAAGGCTGGGTATGAAGTTCTAGTTGCCTCACTGGTACTTCCTGCTTTACTGAATGCCAAATTTAGATTACTTTTCTTTAATTGGATTTGAAGTCATATCATTTTAGAAATACAATATTATAATTTCTCGTATTAGTGGGGATGGGAACAAGACGAACAGCTATGTTCTTTTTCCCAGTTGTTGCTCCTTACCTGATGTGTGCCATTCTGCTAGTGGATTGGAAATGGGCCATTTCTTTTGCTGTGGGTTGCGTACTAGAGCACCCATTTTACTAGCAGGCCTGGAGCCTGTAGAGACACACAGACTTCTCTCAGGCCCACTGGGTATTAGCAGAGCTGTGAGCAATACTGACATTGGCATATTTTCTTCGTGTCTCCGTGTGTATAGTTATTTACAGTGTTTGATGGACTGAAACTCTGCAGTAAAGTAGCTTGAAGTATTTTTCATGTAGTAAAATGTTGACAAGATACTTAAAACTGAAGTAATTTTAAAAACTCTAATGGTTTACAGAAGTCCTTTCCTGGAAACAGGTTTGAGGAAGATGGTTTGGAAAGGAGGAAGTGCAAATTAAAATTCCTTCACTGTCTGATTCTCATCTAGGATGAAATCGCTGTCCTAAACTAAACTGGCCTTTCCTTTCCTGTTTGCCAGTGCTGCGGTGCAAATTCACACGGACAAACATTTTGCACCCTTGTGTTTTCTGCAAACATCCTGCTATGCTATGAGCTTTAGAGAGAAGGGAGAGATTTTTGGAACTGCAGCATATGCAGGGGAACAAAACTTTTTTCTTCTGCTGTGCTTCACCATTTCCTCTTCCTGGCCCACAGCAAGTGTACTCTGCAAACCGCAAAATGAAAAAAACACATGCTTCTGGCAAACCCATTAATCTGCAACAAATTCTATTTTATCTTTTTCCCCTTGACTTCTCCCCACCTGGAGGTAAACATTGCATTTGTAACGTGAGCACCTCCAGCATGCCAGCTGTACTGCAGCATAATGCAATTTGCTATCATAAAGCATTGGCATTCCCCAAAGACTGGGGACAGTTGGCCCTACAAGCGCAGCCGCAGCCCATCTCTCAGGTGCAAGGTAATTTGGGTGCAGGACAGGGTGATGATCTTGTGGAAACTTCCATGGAAATTCATCTACCATGCTGCATAAAATGCAAAGTATTGCATGATATCTAGGTGGGAGATGTGGGGGACTGGAACAAAAAGTGTTTTAGCTATTTCACCTTGTCTCAGTGGAGCGATACTAGGCAGAGGACTCCAAGAGCAGCCATGTGACACCTCCAAGTTGACTAGACTTCTAGCTAGTCAGGCTCTCATATGATGCCCTAAAAATAGTGCCTTATGTTTCCCATCATTGCTGTCCAGCTATTTTAATTAGCCTCCCCTTGTGGCCCTTGTGGCCTCCCCTTTTGCTTTGTGATTTGTAAATAGGAAATATTTACGCTAGGCCAGTAAGTCTGCATGCCTCCAGACTCTTAACTTGCATGGATCAGTTATGTTTATAAAATGCCTATTGCCTTTTTTTTTTTAACATCTCTAAATGTCACTGGCTCTTAAATAACACTTTTAAAGGGGACTGGTTTTTAGATCACTAAAGCTATTCACAGGCATTTTTTTCTCATCTGATCTGTGTGCTCATTTCTTATTCTTTGACAGAAGGGCTGCTTCATCTCCTAATCCTGGAGCAAACGGAACCTCTCCTGCAAAATGCAAAGTGCTGTCAGCTCCTGCTGATTCCTCATGGTTTTGAAGGGCCAGATTTCCAAAGTAAACTGGAAAACAGGTACCTAATGCGACTTTCTGCTATTTGATATAGTGTAGACCTTTTGAAAACTTGGCCTAGGAAGTTTAGCACTTCTTAGTTGCAGAAGTTAGTCATCTTCTTGGTATATAAACATTTCCTGTAATAAGCTTTCTGCCATGTCTCCTGCTCTTGAATAGTGTTCGATAGTGAACCAGCTATGCAAAATAACCCTTAGGGGTTCTGCAGGTCTGATCATCATCAAAGGTTGCTCTTTTACTGACAAAAGCAAGGCTTAGCTCCTAGCTGCGAAGTTGGTGTTTTTTAGGGGAAATAGATAGGATATGCTTGACTGATCCTTGCCAAAACTGCCATCCCAGCTGTGACTTTGGAGTCCTTCTAGTGCCATTTCTGCCTTTGAGGACTGCAAGAGCACTGCCGAGGCCCCACCTGCAGGGCCGCCAGGCTGTAGGAGGAGTGTGCAGGGCTGGGCTCCAGAAGAACCGTCTCTGGGTCAGCCAAGCCTGGACAACAGTGCAGCAGGGCAGCAGCAGGGAGCGGGTTCTTTCCGTTGTCACCTGCACCTGCTCTGCCCGGTCTGTCAGGACATGAGTTGGTTTGAGCCTGGACATGGATGGCTTTGCATCAGTTATTCAAGGCTGAGTGCCAAAGGGGACATAGGCAGAGAGGAATATGGCAGCAATTTACTTGTTTCCCCCATAGTAGGTGTGACATGGCCTGGGCTGGTTCACAGAAGGTGCTCTACAGAACATGCATCTTTGCTGTTGCTGTTCTCTGGGTAAGAAAGCACCTAATGAAGCATCTTCCTCCCTCAGGCCTCTGCTGTCTCCTGGAGCTTTGGGGTAGCCGGGTCTGGCCAGAACTTCTTCAGGAAGTCCAGCTGCAGGAGGAAGTGGTGATGCTTTCAGGCTTAGTGGAAAACATGCAGGTGCTCACAGGCATCCACTACCTCCTACGGGACGCCAAACTTAAGACAGAAACTCATTTTCAGACTTTCTCTTTTTTTCTGGCAAGGTTTGAAATGCTGTAACTGAAATTGGAGGAATAAGTGTAGCACCACTTCCCCAGAAACTGGGAGCGTTTCCATCATCAGATGTGTCGCGTGTTCAGATCAGCTTGAGCACGAAAGGGATTAGGGCCCAGGCTGCTGCAGGAGTGGAGTTGGAATGGCACTTACCTCCCCACAGGGACTTGAAGCCACAGTGCTGGGAAACAAGCCCAGGGCTTAGGCTCTCCAGGACACGTGAGGATGCCTCATTTGTGCTGCGACTCCTTGCCCCATGCTGTAGTGGTGCTGCTGCTGCTCTCTGGGGCACATCCAGGAGCTGACCTGCAGGTGCTAGAAAACTCCTCCAGAGAAATGGAAAGCTTGTCAAATCTCATGTGGGGCTGAGATGTGAGACTCTCATCTGCATGTGAGTTTGGGGACTGGCTTATAGATGACACTGAGGTGCCGTGCCCTGCTGTGTGGGATGTGTTCCCATCCTTGGTTCACCAGTTGCACAGTGCATGTTCAGCTGGTAGGGCCTGGGGGCTGCCCTGGCCGGTGATGCTCCACACTTGGCTGTCTGCTACCCAGCAGTCAGGTTACCGCACTGCCTGCGATAGCAGTCAACAAATATTCAGTGTGTGGCTGCAGGTAGGATCTGGACCTGCACCGCTCTGCGGGACAAGGGACTGCTGAAAACTCGATAGAGCCACATCACTCTCATGGGTTATTAAATAGGCCTGTTGTTTATTAATGCCAAGAAAGTTACAAACCATTTACTTTCTACAACCAAAGCAGTTTGATGCTTGCATTTTCCTTCTTTTGCCTGGTGGTCAAGGAGGCCTGTTTTCCTTTCTCTTTACGATAACTTATGCTTTCTGGCTTCACAGTAGCAGTGCCATTTTGCATGTGGTCCACTGACCTCTCAGAGCCTTCTCTGGGATTTGCAACTAAGGTAACAAAACAACAAAAGGCTCTCTTAGCAGGACTGAGCTCCGTGTACTGCCCTGAAGAAAGTATATTGGAATGGGGTACAAGTCAAAAAAGACTGAAAATGACTGCTCTTGTATAAGTCTGTGTTCCCTTGCCAAGAACATAAAGTTTCAAATGTGTTTCTGCAAAAGCTACAGTTCATTATACATATTTTAATTTTCCATTGGCTTGTTTGTGTAAATTGCATGCTCTTTTCATATAAACTTTGAATTTCAGTCCAAATTCCTGTCTACAGAAGTTCAACATGACCCATTACTGCTCCGCATTCACTAAAAGGAAGCAGCAGGAATTTTTACTTTCTTACTACCCTGGGGAAGGATAACAACATCCGTGTGCCACTGAGTTGTTTGCTCTATGTTATTCAGTAATTTCTCCCAGAAGTAGCTTTATTTTAATGACAGGCCATATGATCCCATGGACTCATCTGAGCACTAAATTTGCAAATATAAGTATTTTTTATCAGCATGTTTGAACAAGCAAAAAGCTTATCCCAAGATCTGAGCCCTTTCAAAGCTGAATATGAAAAGCATATTCATTATTAGTGGGAGCATTAACTGCAGCTGCTTTTGTGGGAGACGCTTGTTTGGGATTTTTGAAGCAATCAGTCACCCTTCTCACACAAGTAGTCAAAACCGTTTCCCTAGGGGTCTTTTGAACTGTGATTCAGCCTCTTAGTAGTTCAGAAGTTCATGGGTTTACAGAAACCAAGCTATACCTGCCTCTCTTCATAGACAGCAGGGATGGGTTTATTTTTAGCACAAGTATTCCAGAAATACATTCCACCCCTCTTCAGAAATGTGTGGGAGAGACAGACACACATACACAGACAGTTTTGCCTACATTAGAGTCACTGGGTGCCTGAAAACAACTTTTCCACTCCTTGTTCCCCCTGCATCCCCCGAAGATTTCTGTTTGTTTTTCGCACGTTCCGTTTTGTCCACCAGTTCTCACAGGACTCAGCTAATAGGTGCCGTGACTCACAAATGCACCAGCCTTCTGCGTGGCCGCGCTCCCCTGGGTGCCTGCAGCAAGTGGCTGCCGGCGGTGCAGCTGTGGGCCCCATTGGAGCAGATGTGCCTCGGTCTCCGGTGGCACCAGGGCTTGCTTTGGAGTGAGTTAGGAGAAGCCTCCAAGCATCTGAAGCCCCAACCTGAAGACTGGGAGAGCTGGCTTTGCAAAACCGTCCTGCTGGGACGAGTGACACGCCTGTCGTGAAGGGGACTCCGGTGCTGAAGGCTGCTCTGTAGGGTGTAAGCTGTTGGCCTCTGTGGATGCGGGCGCAGACTGCTCTCAGGTTGCTGGGAGGATTAGTTCATCCCAGTCCTTCTGGTGCCTGGGGCTCCTCTGCAGAGGACACCGCAGGGCTGTAGCTCTCCTCGTGCTGTAACAGTATAGCTAAGAGCCCCGCTCAAAATGTGACTGAGCAGTGGGCTCACCCGGAGCCCGGCTCTGCCATGAACGCAGGATTTGGATCGATCACAGCAGGTTCTGCTCTTAATTTTGTTGCAGCTTGTGGCTCAAGTCCAGCCCTAAGAGATCCCCGTGACTTCAGTTAGTGCCCTCAGCACTGCACAGGATGCAATCTGCTGTTTGTATTTGCTGTACAAAAACTTAGCTTGCTGACTTCATGGCATATTTCCCTTATTATTGAATGTCCTATCGCAGTTTGGCCAGTGAAACCCAATGCTGGCATGTGCCTCCCAGGACAGTGCGAGTGTTGTTTGCTTTGGAAGGATGCTGGAATGGAGTCCTTACTCTAACAACACTGGATACATTTGTCCAGGCTTGATGATGAAATAAGCTATTTATGAAAAGGCATCATTAGGAAAGTAATGTGTTACTCATGAACGTACTTTTTACACAGTACTTTTAATGGTGACCTGAGTAAACATTTTCTCTCCCACCTGCAGCTAAAAAATGCAGTGCTTTAAGGCTGGAATCACTGGCAGTAGGGAGCTGATCCCGCAACATGACTTTCTGTGTTAGTTATCTCCGAAGCATTACCAATGGCGAAATCTGAATGTAAAAATAGCCGATGACTGTTTGTTTCATCTGTCTGTTACTTGACACCGCATGGTTATTCCAATACGTATGTTTGCCTCTTCCCCACCATGATCTCTGTTCGGTTTCCCCTTGCCTGATAACTATTTAAATACATTTTACTAACTTTGGATTCCTTGCTCACTGCACTTCACCTGGCTGGGCAGGTCTGTGAGGGCTCCCGGGTTAGCTCCTGCACTTTGGTTTTGGTTTGCTTGTTTTCCAGTGATTGCTTCTCTTAAGATAGCCATGTTCAGCAGGAGAGTCCGAAAGCTCTGAATAATGGGAGTTGTGAATAGTGAGCAGGCTGCTGTAAAATGTGCTGGGGCTTTGACTTAAGGGAAGAAAGCCCAGCACGGTACTGGCTCTGAGCAGGAAACTGGAACACAGAAGGTAAGGGGGAAGCGTATGGGCATTTTTAAACAGGGAAATGGTTAAGAACGGTGGTCTGAATATGTGAGTGTGTCTGCACCCAGGGATCAACTGTGTAACTGAGTGGATGAGAGAGATCATTTATATATTTTTTTTCTTCAGTGATTAGAGGTGGAAAGTCCTTCCATTTTGTTCAACTTTTTTTTTCCCTCCGCTCTGGAAAAATGCAGGATCATACTGAAAGTTGTTATGTAGAAAGAGATATACATGCAGATTTGTATGCAGTAAATACTGCTTATGACACATGTAATGTTATATTATTTGGTGAAGGAGTATAATCTTTTAAAAAGCTCATTAAATTGCTATGAAGCTCCATTTAATTGTCCTGAGCATTGTGCTGTAAGCAACTCTAAACAAATATACATTGATTTTATTTTCTAGACGATTACTGCCTACAGATAAGATACTTCTAAAAACTTTAGTGATTTGTGTAGGAGTTTGAAGGCATTTTTATTTCTTTTTTTGGAACAAACAGGAAGATAACAATTTAAATATTTTATAGGCAGCAATTAGTATGCTATAGAGCCTGAAAAAGTAAAATAGTTCAAATACCTAGGCAGTGCTAGGGGGCCAGTATAAATGACTGTGTCTATGACTTGTATCCAGTTTTAATCACTGGAAAATTTCTTAAATGGCGTAAGTTTTTCTGAGTCCGGTTGTTGCAGAACTTCTTAATCTGCCATCCAAAGGAACTTTGCTTTATTAGCAATGTTGCAAAACTCAACAGCAAAAAAAAAGCAGAGAAATAACTGAAATGCTGCTTGAGGATCTGAGGTGCCTATGCTTTTTTTCAAACGGTCTGTGAACAGGCAGTCTGATCAGCCCTGATTAGGGAAAAGCGTTTAGCACCAGGCTATGACCTGTTCAGACTGACTCTTTAACAGTATCAGTTAGAAGGTTCCTCACTGATCTTCTGACATTACTGGAGAGAATGGAAAGTGAAAAGAAGTAAAAAGGAGAAATAACATTTCCAAACAGGGTCAAAGCCCTGGAACTCCTTTTTTCCCCACAGTTCTTCAGAGAAGTGACCATGTAAAAAGCAAATGGTCTTGGTTAAATGCCGGACAGATAAGGCCTGCGGGAAATACTAACAAATGAAAGATTCCTAGTGTATTGGGTCTCACAAACAGTTCAATCTCTTCATCCTTCCATGCTTATTCCTGGAAGAGTATTTAAATTACATATATATCCCCAGTTTAGCAGAATAGGTGAAAGTGAAGACCGTGGCCAGAAGGAGGTAAGGTATTAACTGCATCCCTCCATCACCAACCAAAAACACATGGAAATTTCATCTTGCAGCCTTTTTATTCCTCTCTGCTTCCCTCAAGTGTTTCTCTTATCTGTACTCAGGGTTTGATGATGTCTGTGTTTGTGTTACTAGAGCCGTGTCCACTAGAGCCATCTATTTGCATTTTAGCAAATAGAAAGGCAAATCTTGCCAAGAGCTGGAAAAAAGGCAAGCTAACCCTGCAAGGGGGCATGGAAGAAAATGCCACTCAGCTGCATTTGTCCTCCCTCTCTCCAGTCTTGCTGGGTTTACACAGACAGAAAGTTGCTGGCAGAGGCAAATTCTGCAAATGGTTCTTAGCTGTAGGCTCCCCGCGCTAGCCTGTGTGCAGCCAGGGTGCCAGGTCACACATGGCCTTGGCTGCTCCAAGTGCCCAGGGGAGTTCATGGCTTTTAGAGCTAGCGTGTGTGGCTTGAGGTGGGCTCTCATTCGGGGACCAGCAGTCTGGACTAGCTGGTAGATGTGCAGTGAAAGGGAGGGTGGTGGGGGTTGTATGTGTGTCCTGGTAGGGGAGTTTTACCCTTGGGCACATACTTTACCTCTCCAATCTAGACTGCAAGTGTGCTCGGTGTAGGTGGGTTTCGGTGGGTCAGTGATTACCTATACATAAAATACACATGTATTTGTATGCATTAAGCCTAGTGCTTTGTAGCTATGCTTCTGCTTGCCAGGGCTTTGTAGCTCTGAAGTTTGCATGGTCAGAGACTGCCCCTGAGACCCTTGGCAGACTCAGGGAAACAGACAGTGCTGAAGACATCAGAGGATGGGGGCCTTTCCCCAAGTCAAGGTTTCCTTCTCCTGCAGGTTCCCCTCTTCTCACAAATAATCCTGTTTAGAGAGGCATAGAAAGCAGATATTTAATTATTCTGTATCCCCCATCTCCCATGCTTGCAAATAATGATGTACATGAAGACATTAACAAGTAATGATTAATGTAAATCATTTAGTAACAGTCAGACCAGCCTCCCCATGAACAGAGCTGGTCCAGTAGTCATGCATCTTTATTCTGAGGTCTCACTTAGCTACCTCCAGGTAGCTTCAGAGACGTTTTTCCTGTTACTTACGCAATATGTCTGAAGCTGTTTTGGGATGTCTGCTAGAATTTTTACACAAATGAGTATATGAATGTCACCTAAATCTGATTTTCTGCATAGCAAAGATAGAGGTGAAAATCCATGCAATTTTTGGAAAAGCACTTTAAAAAGGTGTGTGTACCCTGATTAACATTTTGCTGCATTTTCACATGTGGAGTTAGCAAACAGCAGGATCTGGCTACTGTAGATCCTCAGTCTCAGATGGGCGTCTCTATCAGCTTTAGCTGGATCATGCATGAGCTGCCATACCTTAAGGTCAGCTTGTCTGTCAGCCTTCTTTTAGACCTTTGTACAATATAGCCCATTTTGGATGATTTCTGATGGGTCAGGGTGTATTTCATGTGTGTCTCTGTCCCTGGCCTTTAGTTGACATCACTCCATTGTACAGAAATTGGAGCAAGTGCCCCAGGACCTGTGTGGGACCTCTTTGTACAGACACAGCTCTGTGGTGTGCTCAGAGCATCTGCTGTCTGCAAGCTGTGGTTGGGCTTCATGATGGAGCAACAGGGCCACATTCCCTAACTGCAAAATTGTGATTCACTGAGAGTCACTGTTTTTCTTGATCTACTCTGAAGCAGGGACATTAGAACTTGTTCTGTGTCTCCAAAACTGAGAAATGATTCACTGATCTACAGGAGTTTGTGTCCAGACCTGGAAATTGAAAGAAACTGTAGACAGGTGGGTAGACTCCCTGCTTGGGTTGCAGGGGAGAATGGGGACAAGGGCAAGATGAAGCGGCTGATGACAGCACTGGGCTCTGGGCTGTGCTTGTCTGCAAGACTCTGCGAAGGGTCTGGTAGGTCTGGGAAAGCGCTGAGGTGATGGTATCACCGAGGTAGCAGGGGACACTGAGAGGGCTACCCTAGGCTGTAGCCCAGGCCCAGTGGCTTCTCTCTTTGGGAACCAAAGCAAATTCTACTGGAACTTTATTCTTTCTTTTTCTCTTTTATGTATGTCTTTTACTATACAATCACAAAAAAAGAAAGAAAAAAAAAAGGCTGTAGCATATGCATTAACTATACAAAAATGAGGAAGTGCCTCAGGGACACACCATTTAATCATAACCATGAATCAATCTCTGAATAGGAACATGAAGTCTGCATTTCCTGGGAAAAAAACCCTGAACTTCGATGCACGCTGAAGAGGGAACTGGAAGGAACTTCCATCTCACTCAGGAGACTGCTTGCTGGATATTACTTCCTATAAAGTCATGCGGACTTCAGTGATAATAACTGAGAACTGAGAAGAGAAAGGGGGCAAAAGAGGGGAGCCTCCCTTCCTGCCCTCTTAATGCCCTCCCATGGGTGGGCAGCTGTCCCATGACCATCTCCCAGATGGTGTGGCAAGCCACAGCTTTTTCCCTTCAGCTGGAATGGCTCTGCTATCATCACAAATGGTTGAGGAGTACTTTGTCATCAGGGGAAAGATACGAGGAGAATGGATCGCTCTGAGTCATACGCTTTGGCATGTATATAAATGTGCATTTCCCTCCTTGTTGCACAGGTTGGTGGGTAGAACTGAGCTGTGTTCTGAGCTGGAAAGCCTTTCAAACTAAATCCTCATCTTCTTTTCCCCACTCTGGTGTGTAACCTATCTGCCGGCCAGAGCCGTTTGCCATAACTGCTCTTGGGGTGTGATTCTTTTTGCAGGACTAAAGTGGGATACAGCTTGGAAATTCAGAGTAATGAGTCTCCCCTAAAATCTGTTTTTCTAGATTTGTTTTGAATCATTTTATATGTATTAACAGGTCATGCTAATGAGGCCCTTCTTCTGTGTAATATCTAACCCTGGCTTAATTTTCTGTAAATTTGATGGAGGTTAATTACAGCTGATGAATTCATTCAGGTTCAAAACTGAACTAAAGAGAATTAAACTGAGGCTTGGTTTTAATGCTATTAGACAGTCTCACTGGGTATGATTCTCAGACTTTGCTACATGAGCATGTGAAGATGATCTAAGATTGGGTGAGTTCTTGTCATTCCATTACAGGGTTTTTTCACTGACTTGCACCCTGGCATCCGGAGGGTCTGCTTTAGCTATGAGTCCAGTCAGACTGGTCTGGGCTGCAAGGCACAGGATGCAGCCTGCAGGTGCTGTGTCTGTCATACTCTCATGTGCTGATATGCTCCTCAAAGCATTGTCTGTATTCTCTGATGCCGTTGTGTGTCTTCAGGCATTTTTTTCCAATATGTGTTTCACAGGGATATTGCCAGCTGCCCTGAACTCTAGGGTAAGGGCAAGGATTCCTTAATGTATTACCTGCTGTCATGAATGAACCCTTGAAACACCAACTGGAAATTTTGATGTCTTGATTTTGAGTTAGAAGTTATGCTTTATAAAAACCTGTGATGTTCTGTGTCCTGCAGCATCTTTAGAAAGTTCTGTGTGTTTCACAAGTAGTGATGAGCATACCTGAAATGTTTCTATGGTAAGATCAGACAGGTCTTTCAGGATATACATGTTCCTAAATCCCATGGAATTCAATGGATTATAAAACCACTTAGAGCTTGAAACAATTTTGTACTTGGCATCTAGAAGTGACTTGAGGTGTTTTTGTTTGTTTGTTTTTGTTTTTGTTTTTTTTTTTTTTAATGGGAAACAGAATCAACAAAATCCTTGCCCATACCCTTAAAAAGATGCAGAAGATATAAAGGAAAGGAGCAGGTGAGACTACCAGTAAAATAAGAACACTTGTTTTCTGCAAGCCTGTTAGTTCCTAAGGCTGTGTCCTGTGTTAGTGGCTATGAGTCAGACTTTCCTTGTCTTGAATGGTTTAAGTGGGGACTTGACAACACTGGCGGTGTTGGCATGCTGGGGATGCCAGTGATGCCAATGTCCCAACATTCAACAAGAAGGGACAGCATAAATAGGGGACAGATTCAGATCCCACAGCTTGGAAAGAGAAGTGCAACATTCAGATCCCACAGCTTGGAAAGAGAAGTGCAACATGACTGGGTGATAGCTGTAGATTTCCTTGTGTAGTTCACAGGAGAGTATCCTGGGGTCTTTCTCTTATCTAGCGTACTTGCTGCTGTCATTAGTTTTCTTTTGCCTAGGGCAGGAACTGTCTGGGATGTTGCTTCACAAGACCACTACATTTGTTCTTCTGTCTGTGTCTCTTTCCTCCATGTGATCTTTCATCTTTAGCCACTGTGATGCTTCAATATTCTACAACTCTCCTTCTACTGTGAGATAACTTCCTTTCTCCCATTCAGGAAGCACAAGATCAGAAACTTCCATCCTGTAGGACTTCCTTCAGATTGAGTGAAAGGAGGTGAAAACTCATCTCATAAGCCAAAATCCTGTAAGTGCTCAGCAGAGGAGCTGTACCAATGCCAAGTCACTTGTCATCTCAGCCTCGCAAGGAAGGTTTGAACCTTCATAATTTCAAAGAGAGGTATCAGGTACCTGAAGAAGAGCAGAAATCTCTGCAGTAAGTCACTTGGAAATCTGTATGGATTTCATTATATAATGCAATGCCAAAGTACTTCACTGTACTCAGTTGAAGGGTTTTATGGCATAAAGCTCCTTCCCTACTCTTGCAGAGGTTCATGATAAAGAGCCATGCCCTATGGAGAAGTGGGAAGGCAAGTTTTGGCTTGGTTGCCATAAGTTAAGCTATTTTGCAGGACTCAGAAGCCATTGGTTACCTGTGCTGCCACAGGTGCCTTGTTTGATCAGGTCAGTCAGTTGTCACTGGGCCTTAGCTACCCATCTATAAATGAGACAGAAATCCTGCTTGCAGCAGGAGAGTTTGTAAGCAGAAATAGCCAAGAGTTGTTCATGTACCATACTAGTGGGGAGCTGTATAAATATCTCAGTATATAATGACTGACCTAGATACAGAGGGTGGCCTTTTCCAGTCAGTTATTTAATGCCAAGAAATGCACTGTTTGGGTTCAGTTGCTTAAATGTCACTTGTCTGTGCTGACTTCAGGCCTTTGCCCTGTGATTCTCAGATTTTTTACTGCTTCTCTCGTGCTGCATCTGCCGTCTGCCTTTGTTAGTAATGCTCTTTATGCCTGTGACTTTCTCCATCAGTTTTGCATGCTATGACTCTTCAAAGGCAGTAGGAAGGGCTAAGGTAGTGGAAGGGGTAAACAGGAGTTGCAAGAAAGCCTTAGTCTAGATACAACCCTTTCCGAGAGACATCTCCTTCTTCCAGACTTGACAGGCCTCTTGGCAAGATGGGGCATTTGGAGGACTTTGGGAAAGGCAGTCTGGAGAGAGCTGAAAATAACTATTGGGTCTTTGCCATTGAACCAGAAAGGAAAAGGTAGAGAGACTGACCATGATTCTCCATAGCTGTCACAATCAATCTCTCTTCCTTCCACTTTTTCTCACGTGAGGTCTTCATCTTCAGCTGCTTGAAGCTTTGTGGTCGGAGCTGAAGAGGTAAGCATTCCAGCTGGGGCCTGGAAGAGCTTCAGGCCCTTTGGGGAGAAGACACAGAGCAGGATGCATAACACGCAGTCATCAGCTAGATACTTCACCAACCTGCACTGACATGCCTTGAATTCTGAGTCTGAGCTACAGATCCAGCTCCCAGCAACACACATGCCAACTCAGTAGACAAAAAATCACTATCATATTGATTTTAACAGCATTTCCCCTCAACCAAAAGATCATTCAGATTTTTTTTTATCATTTGGCATATTTACTTATGGAAATTCAAAACAACCTCACACTCTCTATTGCAATACCAGAGTATTGTTTGACATAGAAAATAAAATTAAAAGTTTAATTTAGGTTAAATATCATGTGCTCTTTAAGATTTAAAGATAGTAATAGACTTTTTAAAATATTATATTTGTTATGCACTACTTTTTATGAACCTAATTTCAAAGTAGTAAAAAAAAATCTAAAATGAAAATATGTAAAATTCTGAATGAAACTTTTGAAATTCAGAGCAAGATTACTTGAGGGAAAAGTTTGCTGAATTGAATTTCTCCTCAGAATTTTTTCAATGTGAAATTTCCAAAATCAGAATCGGAACATCTTTCCGTCATGCACACATGCACAAAACATGTTTCTCAATGGTGATATTGTCTATAGAACGACAATTCAGATTTCTGGCCAGCCCTACTAGTCCAGACTGTGACTACGCAGGATGTACCACACAGCTCTTGCATATAGATAGCCTACTGACAGTTGTAGACAGGTGTAGAAAATAATAAAATTATTTTATCTACTTTTGTCGCTACAATTTTCAGTGGTGAGTGATGCAGGCTAGAAAATCAAAGAATTGTCTAGGGAACAAGATTTGACTGCATAGCAATGCTTTACAGATTTCAAATCCGTTTCCTTCACAGTTTGGTCTCAGTGCCACATGGGTATGAGGTTTGGCTCTGGAGAGATGTTGGATTTTACTTCACTATGGTTACAGTTACTTATGTAGCCTGGATAAAACATCAGTGTTGGCTTAGGAAGTAGATATATTTTAAGTCACCAATTCTGTTCTCAGTTATTCTGCTGACGTCAATAAAATGGCTCTAGATTTATACTGGTGTAACTGAGAACAGAATTTGGCCCAAAGTCAAGAACAGTCTCTCCTCTCCTCTGGCCCAGGACAAGTTGTCCAAGACACAATTGCTGGACCCAGTTCTCAAGGGGAATAGACCCCAATCATGCTGGCAGAGGACTGGACACCTGGTTGCTCGCTACCCTGTGCAATAATCGAAGGTCTAATGTTGGAGTAGACAAAGTCACCTCATTCTATTTTGGATATTTCTGTCAGCATTTGGGATCTTCACTCTAAGCTGAGCAGGCTCAGTTCTCCATCCTCCACCTGCTGAAGCAGGGATTTGTGCTTGAAGGAAATGGTTCCTCTTCCTCCAAACAGGATAATTAACTTTGGCTGCCACTGCCTGTTACGGCTGCAAAGTGTAGATGAAAGTGATGCTGTTAGATGAGGAAAATGAAGACTTGTGCTAATAGGTTTCCCCATACCATCATCTTAATCCAGAAATTACCTGTCTTTACAGTTCAAGGAAATGGTCTGGAGCACAGCTGTAATCCTCCCCAAGCAGTGCTCCTCCTTGGTGAGAGTGTTCTCAACCTCTCCTGCATCTGTGCTTTGGAGTGTGCACAAGAAGCACAGAGAGAGTGTTTAGCTCCGATGGAGCGCAGTATGACCAGCCAACACACTCCTGCAGGCCAAGCAGCCCAGCACGGGGGTGTTCAGGTGCAGCAGGTCTACCTCAAACAACTCTCATTTATGAATGAGCATATGTGTGCTGTGGAAAAACACACGTGTGTGTGCAAAATCAGCTAGTCACTGGGGATTTTCTTATTTCCTGGAATAAGAAACATGAATTATGCCTTGTAATAACTAGCCCCTGAAAGCCCAAACCCATTGTAGTGTGGAGGGGGAAGATGAGTAAAGCACACCGCTAAGCAAACCTCAGCCACAATCACCACAGAGCTCCTGGTTCTGGGCTTCCTTGTGGAAGAATGGCATGTAGTGAGCATCATATGGAGAAACCAGCTCACAAAGACTTAAAAAAAAAAAAAAAAAAAAAGTCCTCCCCCTCTCCCCCTTTCCTTCTTGTCCTCAAAGGAAATACAGGGCTATTGACTTGAGTTTGCAATGTAATTCCCAGAGGTGTTGCCAAAATGCCAATGTGATGTCTCATGGCACATTTCAGCCAAACACCAATCCAAGGGAGGTGGGGGAACCAACCACCCCTTTATATATTGCAGTAGCAGTGATGTCACACGCTCCAGCCAAGTTTGCTGGTTTGTGTAGCTCCCATCTCGTGAAAAAAGTTGACATTCAGTCTGTGCCAGGCCAGAAATAGTCCATGAAACTTAATCTCCACATCACAACTTGCTAGGCACTTAAGAGAGCTACTGAGAGCTACTGCTTTGAAGGGAAGGGAGGTTGTGTTCAGATTAAGCTCCTTGAAACCTGTACGTTCATGCAAGCTTTTTCAGGAGCTCAGCTCAGATCTATCCCAAACACCTTGTTTTTCTCAGCATTTCTCAAGCGGTTCCAAATACTGCCTTGCTTTTGTCTATCTGGAAAGCAGAATAAACTCGCTTCCTCTATGTTGTAGAACTAGCTGAATCCTGAGCTAGGCTTGAACGTTGCATCTTGCTTCTTTTTCCCCCCAAAACGTAGAGAAATGTGACTTTTCTATCAGGTAACTATGAACAGCATTTTTTCCCAGCAGTTCAAAGGCTGCCATCATGCCTATACTAGGCAAAGGAACATTGGTAAAATGCTGCTGTTTTCCTCACCCCTGATTTGCCCCTTGAGCACCTGTACAGATATAGTTTTTCCATCTTGAAACATTACACTATCCAAGTATAAGTACTATGGCCAGGCGAGACAAGAATCTTCACAGGGATTCCAGAGACAGTGACAGTCACTATTCTTCTTTAATGAGTTATGCTGAGCTGTTTTTATAATAGTGACTCCATCTAGGAAAATAATTGCTGAGATTACATCATGACCTCCATGCTTATTGTTACCCTACTCACTTTTCAGCTAATGTTCTCAGTTTACAAGGGACAAGATGTTTCTTCAGACTTCTGTCCATGCAGTTTGAAAGCCAACCTCCTCCTGGTTGAGGCATCATCACCAATAAATAGTGATAAGCATTGTGCTGTTGGAATTTAGTCAACAGTTCTGCTGATGAGCGAGCCAAAATATAATCTGCACAGTCTCTCATGGCAGAGTTGGCTTTGCACAGTTAAAAGTACTAGAGAGGCATTGAAATATTAGTTTAATCTCCAAGCAAGGAGAAATCTAGGAACAGCTCTGTGTGGTGAGGATGCCCTTCTTACGTACTTCCTGGCTGCAACCTGACAGCAACCAGTGGTAGAGGTTTTCCTGATTTCTTTGCTTCTATTCTTTTAATCAGAAAACTTAAAAAGGCCACACACAAAAAAAAAAAAAAGCCTTGAGTGAAACAGATCTTCTCTAAACCTTCATTCACAACCAGCTTGCTAATACTCATCCATCCCCAGATGAGGTTAGGAGACCGTTGCAGTGAGTGAACCCTTGTTGCTTCTTTTGCCACTATGCTCTGGATGCTGCAGGATGATAACAAGTTTTCTTAGAAGAGTCTCTTGATCCAGGAAAATCTACTGTTATCTACTCCTACATTCTGTTTATGTTGTCTCAGTACAAGGTATTTCTGCTCCTGGAAATAGATCTTGTCTTTCCAGGGCATATAAACTAGCCTGAAATCCTTGGGATTCTCCACAGCAGAAGGGCAGCAGAGCTTATTTTCAGTATCTTCCGACTCTGATTCTTTAATTGAAAAATTATTTTGTTTACTGCACATTGCCATCCTATATTCTACCTTCCTCTCCTTTATAATAGGGGCAGTAAGAAAGATAAATCTTTTTGAGACAATTTAGCTAACAGTTCAGCATATTGACACCTGTCTATCTTTCCTGACAGTGGGAAGTACTATGCAGCTAGAGGTATGCATTTTTCTATAGAAAATGGAAAGTGGAAATGCATGCAGAAAAAGCATGCATTTTTCTTTGTGATCCTGCTAGAAGGGTAGCATAGCAGAGAGATGGGAATAAGTCATCCAGCAAAGGCCTGGGATGGGAAAGCCCATTTGGGTGGGAAGGCTGCTGAGGGATCATTGCTAAGCTATTAGTCTCTGCTAGGGCTACTGCAAAGTGCTGAGGGGTTGTCTGCTAGAAACCTGACTAAGCTCCACAAGCTGCTCAGCCTTCAGATTATCTGGTTATTGTCATTCTCTGCTGGATACCTGTGTCTGTTGGTGAGAAATACTGTAAATCACTCCTAAAATGAGTCGACAGCATAAGTCAATATTCAGCTCATACAAACAAATGCTTTTGTCTTCAAATTGCAGAGCTCATTTCAGGTCAAAAATGCTGAAGATTGGAAGCATCCCAGGACACTACTTCAGTCAAGTCTACATCATTGGACTATTTTTACCTCCTCCATAAAGATGGTCAGAAATGAAGCAAAATACAAGTATGAGGAGAAGTTCTAAAGAAGAGAAGCAAGATTACATGGCAGGTATGCACTGATACTACCTCCTTACATAGAAGTTAAGAATCTCATCAAGATTAGGATGGATTTTCACTTACATTCTCTTTTATCTTGCTGGATTGTATTCAGAGTGTGTACGTGGGGTATGGATGTGTGTTCTTCAAAAAACTCCATGCAAAGTAAAATAGAGAAACTCTATTAGACATGTCTTATTTCAAGTATAAATCTGTATAAGTCATTGGAATTGTATGGCTGTGAGGGCAGAATCAAGATTCACTATTATAACTTGAATCTAAAAATAGGTTGGTTGTGTTTCTAAATAGAAAAGGAAGGTCAGAAATGTTTTCATTTGCAGAAAGAACCGTCTGAATAACTCAGCTAAGTAAGCCTGATTCCTGACATTTCATACTTAGGCCATACTTTCATACTGAGTCACCGTGGGGAAAAACCATGCCCTTTCCAAGGGTCTCACTGAGACAGACCAAAGTAGAATCATAGATCTGGTCACTGAAGGGGCTGAAATCTGGATCTAGATCTCACCTACCCTAGGGTGGATCCAGGCTCTTGGTGGGGCCAAACCACCTGCTGTAAATGTGAACTCTGGAGTTTGGGTACATCAGAAGTTAATGGTGCAAGTCTACTAGGAAATGAAGATTCAGATCAGACTATTTATGCAGTTGGTTTTAGCAGGCTTTTGAATATCGTTTTAAACTGAGTCTCACTGTACTTCAGTCAATAGCCTGTTCAAGCTTTTGAGTGCCAAAATAAGCATCTAAAGACTTTACAGGGTAAACATGGAGCAGTTGTATACATTTCAAGTATAGCTGAAGGGGATTTTTGCTTGTAAAGACTCAGTCCATCCAAGACCTCACATCTTCTGTTCAGACTGATGCAGACATAGACAAAAATTGCAGTGCTATGAGCTCTGCCTTTGCATCGTACCCAGAGATTAATGAACAGCTGTGGTATTTGCAGTTGTGTTGAATGTGTTGCCTTTTGCTCTCCTCACTCGTGGAACTGAAACCAAATACTCCTTTAGTGGGTCTGCTAGAGTCCCCTAGGCACTCCTGCCTTCTGCTGGCTAAGCTGATATTAGCAGCTGCTTCAGTTTCAATATATCAATCCAACTGTACGTGTCTGGATGGCTGAAAGATATTTTCCCATCAATGTTTTTCTGTTTTCTACTGTTAATGCACAGTAGACCACCTTACCTGTAGGGCCATTCTGCTCTCTCAAGCAGGAATCCTGATTAGGATAATTGTCACAGCCAAGTTCCAACCCAAGACAAGCAGTTCATCATGACAGACTTCATTTCCCACAGTTATGAACTAGCAGAAGAATGAAGATAGAATCTTCTTTAGCAACTTTAATTTTCACACAATGCTTTGATTATAGTTATGATGTGTTGCCAGTAAGTTTTGTTATCTTTTCCTTCATTTCAATCAGTAGGATCTGGTGTGCTTGGCAACATCCTTTTTTTAAAATCAGTTTGCTTCCTCTCTATTACAGCTAGTTCTCCCTGGCCAACAATGGCTAACCTTGCTAGCCAAATAAATCCACAGCAATTGGTAGTGTTTATGGTTGGAGGTGTATAACCAGAAGTACTTGAAATTTGGCTCTTAAATTCTTGTTTAGGAGTCCAAATAAAGAAAATGAGGTGAGACCACTTTTTCAATGGGACTTTCCAGTAATTGAACCATCTACTGATAACTACTTGAACTGACCAAAATAACAACTCCTTTTTGTGTTGCCCGTTGTGTTGCTAGCATTTTGTTGAGAATATATGTAGGCTCAAATTAGCTGACAACTGATATATCTGGAAAGTGCTCTTTGTCTAGCAAAGCTGATATAGAAAAATGATTGTTTATAATTTTGGGCTTTTCAGAGAAGAAAGTTTCCTTCGGCTATTCCATAAGATGAATCAACTCATAATCGCACTGTCTGGAGGAATCTTTTTGTGTTTGTGAATCACAAACAGCTGGAACTACCCAACAGTGTCATCTGCCTATTTGACACCTGAAAATAACCATCTGGATTCATTCATGACTCACATGAACAATGCAGGGAAATAAGAAACATACAGAAGGACACAGTGACTCCTCAAGTATTGGGAGTCTTCTGGATGACACGGACAGAGAGGTGAGCAGCCTCACAGCCCGGTCTTTCAAAAGTTTGTGTGTGGCAGAACTTGAAGACCCTTACAATGAACCAGATCTCGCCATTTCACCCAGCTTCACTCACCAGTTTTCTGCTAAATTTCACCCAGGGACATTAAACCATGCCATCAAGAAGAGCCATGTCTACAACAAGCTAACAGCAAGGAACAATGAACCAACAATATGGGCTTCGACATTCCAGCAGTTACCAAAATGTACTCAGGAGGAGAAAAAGACTGCTAAAGTCAGCACCCTCAGCACAGAAAGAAGAAAGCTGAATTTGCCAGCCCCTGGGCCAAGGAACAATAAACATGTTTCAAAAGTGTCTTCTCTGATTAAGACATTTGATAAGACTGAAAACCAAGGGTCAGGAAGTTCCCTGGTAGCCAGTAAACAGCCTATTAAAAATAGTTTTCAAAAGTATAAGGTAAATCATGGAAATGATATGGCTTGCTGGGATGACACAGCCCTTTTAAGCATCCAGAAGGAACTTTCTGAATTTTCTGATGCTTGTCGAGATAGCCACCATCTCAGTGGCAAAAATGAGCCACAGAAAAGGCTTAAAAAAACAGATCAGAGTTATTGTGGTCCCGATAGTTATTATCCTGTGCTCATTGAGATGTCAAAAGTAGCCAAGTCAAATTTCTCCCGTTTTTCTAAAAAGGCTGCCAATAACAGAAGTGTTAAAGTTATTGAGCCAACAAAAAAAGGTAATTTTCTTCACAGTGAGAACAGTGCTTTTGAATCATGGAATGTCCATCATAAAAAACTGACTGAAAAAGAGGAATTTATTGATAAAAAAACAGAAAAAGGCCTTACATACCTTGAAGAAGCACCATTTGTTAAAGGATTCAACACATGTGAGCATAAATTACCACCTGTCAAAAACACTATTGCTAGAAAACAGGAGAAAGACTTTCAAATTGAGCCCACACCACTGGAAACTGCTTTCAGTGCCCCCCTCCCTCCTGTATATGTACCTCAGGGCCCCCTCCCGGTCCCATCAGGAACTGAATTTCACGCTGCTCTTCCTCCTCCAGCCCCCTCTAGGATGCACACACACCAGGGCCCTCCTCCAAAACCTCCAGCCCCTGAAGTCCCGCTTGTGCCTCCAGCCCTGGCTTTCCCCGCTGTTGAGCCCCAGGCCTCTGTCTCACCCCAGTCTGTGTCCTACAGGACCATTTCTCCCTCGCCTCCATCCCAGGCACCTGGCCTGCTTGCCCCAGGACCCCCAGCCACACTGGCTGAGGAGAAGGCCCTCAGTCCCCAGCTAGATAGTACCTGTCCGCCGTGGAGGAGACAGAAGATTACAAAAGATGCAGCAGAGAGAAGGCAGACTTCAAAAGAGACATTCATGCCCAACGGCAAGACATGCTCGTCTGAAAAGGCCGCTGTGGCTGAACCTTTCCTGGACACAGCTCCTTGGACTAAACAGGTAAACTCCCTGGGTTCAAACAGTCCCACTTTCAACATCACCGAACTCTTAACACCCATCATCCCACCAAAACAAGAGGCAGACACCATAGAAAGTGAGCTGATCCTGGTGACACCTCCTCCCACTGAGAGTGTGGTAGGGAGAGAACATGAGGGGAGTGGGTTTGGTGATTACCAATCTCGGGATAGTTACAAATCTAAAGCAACAAGTTTATTATTCAACTTGAAGGATGTCCGTAAACGTGTTAGAAGGATTTATACCCCTTCTCCTCTGTTAAGGGCCTTGGAGGATAGAAATAAGACTAAGGAAATTCAGGAAGCACAGGAAAGTGTAAAACTGAATGACTCGCTGTCAACTTCACGAGAAGACAGTAACAACAAGATTGCAGAAAAGGATGAAGCAAGTGACATAACTTCCGTATTATCTGACAATGTTCAAGAAAAGGACAATAAAGCAGATTTAACTGGATCCTTCGTGGATAGTTATCTGACTTTGAGTTCACCCCAAACAACAGCAGCTCCTTTATTTTACCAAACCAGAGACAATTTACAGCAAGATGATTCAAAACATGAAGATCTTGTTAAAAACACTACAGATAATGAAAACTTCTCATTCAAACATCAGTCAAAAGAACTTGATTTAAGAAAAAGTCTGTACTATCCAACACTGAAACCATACAGCAGAGACATTGTGGATACAACAACTGGGCAGCCAATTCAAAATCCCAGTTTTCAAGGTGAGGAAAATGAGAAACAGAGTGACAACCAGAATGTAAATTTTGCCTTCAAAACACTCCGAAATCAACTTTCACCAGCAGAGGATGTGCCTTACAGTGAGAACCAAACGGGTATGCTAGTAACTGGTAAGGAAATAAAAGGCAAAAGAAGCACCAGTTCTTCCGAGCAGTCTTTTGTGTCCACAGTAGAGCAACCCTTTCAGGAGGAACTGCTTCCATTGGTGCCACTGATGCCAAAGGCATGTCTTCAAGAAGGCCAAAGGAATAGGAGTGAAATGAGTGCAGAGAGTAAGAAAAGCCCCAAGGAGAGAGAGAAAGCAGTTGAGGAAGATGCACTGCAGTATTATGCTTGTATCAGTTCTGGTACTAGTTCAGCAGAGAGGAATGAGAGTAGGGTTACTGGGAATGAACAGGGGAGCCTGATGAAAGAGAAAATAAGGAAAGAGAAAAAGGAAGAGGCCAACAGTGTGGATTCTGCTTCGGACAGTATAAAGGACACATCTACCTCCAGGTCTGAGGAGCCACAAACACCATCATCTTCAAGCTCATCGAAGCCCAGTATGTTTATGATTAAAGATAACACATTCAAGTCACCTCAAGTAATAAAGACTGTCAAACTGCCCCTGATCAGGTCCTTTTCCTTAGACGATACAATGAGCAGCAGTTATAAGGAAATGAAAAGTAGATTTGTGCCCACAGCAAGGAACAAGCAGTGCCGAGACATGTTGCATGTCCCAGAACTAGACTGGTTGTCATCAAGGCCCAGAGTGCAACAGAACGTGAGGGAAGGAGTCGCTAGCAGAAAGATCGATGCCTGTGAGCCTGGATCTTCTTCAGCAACACTGGACCCTGGCCTTCTAGAAGATGTAGAGAGCTTTTCATTAGAGAAGCACATGCCAGAAGATGAAGAGACATTTGCTTTGTTGGATCAAGCTGGGAAAAAGAATGAGGAGAGCATTTGCAGAAATGAAGAGAAACCTACAATTGGGAAGGAAAGAGATGGGTTAATACAGCCAGATTTAGGTCTGAAAGATGAGCAAGTAGTAAACAATCCAAGCTACCCCACAGAAGGAAAGAGTAATTACTTTAAGAATCATCTTTTATCTAATCGCAGAGGTGGCTCTTGCGCAAAAAAGATAATCACTAGGGAAGCAAGTTCCCCTGTGGTAGGTTCTGTGTCAGAGGACTACACATATTCTCCTGTATCCCATGAAGCTTCAGAAGACACCCTACCCATGGAAGGCACACCAGTTCTGTTAGACAACCTCACGTGTTCTGCTGTAGCAAGCCCCAGGTCAGGCAGCACAGTGCACTCTCTTCTTACCTGCTCATCATCAGAGAAACCAACAATCTCTAGCCTCAGGGAGACAGAGGACGGTACAAACCCTACCTTGCCAAACATGGCAGTAAAGAGCCAAGCTGATACATCTGCTGAAGAGACACTTGATTCAGCACATGGGAATCTGCCTTCTGATTTTGCAGGGATGGCTGAGAGACTGGAGCTCAGGGCCCCTAGGGAGAGAGCAGCAGGCAAGCCTCCTGCTGTGCCACCGAAAACAGAAAAGGCTCTGCGGCGTGCCAAGAAGCTGGCAAGCAAGAGAAAGAAAATAGAAGAGCAACAGAAAAAACATCTGTCAGAGCCTACAGCTGCTGTTGGGAGAAAGCTATCCCTGTCTGCGCAGATGCCTGCATTTTCCCCACCCATGGGAGATTCTCCTCTCCGTTCTGCCTTTCACTCAACTCCTACTCCTACAGAAACTGGTATGAGAAGACTCAGTGGTGCATCAGCAGTAAGCCCTTCACCCTCTTCAACTCAGCGTAAACTCCTCCAGGACCCTGACTCTGGGCAATACTTTGTAGTTGATTTACCAGCTGAAGCTAATCTAAAGACATTTTATGATCCAGAAACTGGCAAATATATCCAAGTTTCAGTCCCTTCCTCTGAAGGGAACTTATACCAAAGTCCCTCTTCAGAAATTATAAATTCTCCGTATGCCTCCTACCCTAGAGTGATGCCTTTACCAGCTACTTCTGTAGCAGCACTGAGGTCACCGTCTCAGCTCTCTGAACCTCCCTGGTTAATGCAAGCTGTACCAGGAGAGCCAGAAGAACTGCCTGAAAATGACCAGCAGGACGACAGATACGTTGAGCCTGACGATGCCCAGTCCCGTATTGATCCAGTCTCTTACTCCCACAGTCAATATGCCAAAGAAGCTCAAGTTCACTTAGGAAAGGACATGAGTCCAAGCCCGATTGCCGATGAAGTATCCCCCACTGATTTAGATGATTTTGCAAATGAAGGGGTATCTTGAAAACTGAAATTACAAAATATGTCATCAACTGTTTTAAGAGATGTTCGGACAGACACATGCACACAAAAGCACATGCAGATTTGATGTTTGTAAAACACTCTGTATCTGAATCTCACTGTAGTTTGGGTGGAAAAGAAAATGAAGGCTAAGCATATTGCAAGAACAGAAGTGATGACTACTGGCAAGATCTTGGATATTAAGTGAGTCCCAAATCATCAGTGAGATAAAGGGGGCAATGCCAGCTAAACAACTACATATAACAGTATGTAGCCACCTGCTTGCTGTTGCTGCTGCTTTGCCATTATGGTGGCTGGGATTGCCAGAGCAAGTGTCATATTGCCCAGATGTGTTGGATGATATATGACACAAAGTAAAACCTATGAGACCCTCCTGTCTATCCTATGAGATTAGGACAGACGCTGCATCAGCTGAACTTTCCTCACTCATTGCCTTTAAACTATATTGACAGGTAGAAAGTATGTGGCTGCAAATATGCGATCATCCCAAGATTCATTTTTTTGCATACTTTGATTACTTAGATGTTATTGACAAGAAGATAATATGTAATGATGCAACACAATGTTCTTATCAAAAAACTACTAACAACCAGAGTGCAACTGCAGCTGCTCAAGACTTCTCATATCCCTTTGCACTGTCCACTACCATGCTGGTGAATTTAAATTGTTGATGATATCCAAATATGCTCCTCCAGCATCAGGGATTGTTTATAATTTATCTTTAAACTCATTTTGAAAACTTGTCCAGATATACTGGGATAAAAGGAGCAAAGTTGAATGAAAACCCATTGCAGTATTTATATTTTGATTAGGATAAGAAAACTTTTGCTTATAATTGAAATACCTTTTTTTTTTCTTGTTAAGCTCCCAGTGAAATACAGATCTAAATTTCAAAACCTGAAAAATGTTGTTCCTAATTTTTGATTTGTGCATTCTGCAATTTAAAAAATAAAAGTATAAAACATACAAAGTATTAATTCCTGCAAAAAGGCTATAAAGCAAAAAAATCTGTGAAAGAATCTGTATCACTTTAACTTACCCTTGATAAGGTCTTCTTTTAATTATGTATTGTATGGTGCCTTCTCTAAAAGTGCGTAATATGAGAACCTGGTGAAAAGATGGTAATATTGAATGTAGTGTGTCTGCTTATAAATATCTATATTTGGATTATTGGTTTTCCTTTCTCTGTTTCATTTTCATATTGTCTTCCCAAATGCAAATTGAAATGCAGAAGCTCTGAAGAATAATAACACTAATGACTTCAGGTCTGATTCACATCTAAGGATATTTTTACCAAATTGTTCTTAATAGACTTACTCTTGGCTTCCAGAAAAGAAAGGGAAGAATCAGGTCTTTTCTTAATAAATATAATTTGGGGATGGGACACAGGCATCCTCCACCCAAGTTTTAATGTTTGTGATAGAGGTGGTTTTCCATGACTGAGATTATTCACAGGACACAGACCAAAGCTTTGCATTTTGGATACGTCCCTCACCTGAACTTCCAGACTTGCTCCAGCCCTGGGAAGAACTGTGCATGCAGAACCCTTATGGATCAAACCAGGCATGTGCTTTCATCAAAATGCCATTTCCTGAAACATTTACTCTAAAGGAGGTAAACAGACATTAAAAAGAGCTTCTCAGTGGTTTCAGTGGAGTTAGGGTTTGGTCCTAGATGACTTTGTGTTGTCCATTTTATTTATTTGGTAGAGTTGTGTTAAAATTGCCATTTTGTGATTGGGGGATGTTTGTGGGAGAGATAATGAGGCAAAAATAGTCAAGTTTATACTGATTTAATTTGGTTTTCTGTCACATACAACTCAAATACCCATGTTCAGTTAAGTACTTGTGCAGTCTCTATTCTTGGAGATTTTCAACATCCGACTGGAAAAAGCTCTGAACTACATGATCTGGCCTCATAGCCAACCCTGCCTTGAGCAAGAGGTTGGACTAGAAACCTCCTGAGGCCCCTTTCAACCTGAATTATCCTCTGATCCTATTCTGTAAACGTTTAAATATCTAAGCCAGCTTTGAACTGAAATTCGGAAAATGCAAACCCATCTCCACTGGGAAAGGCTCATTTTGAACAAAAGAAAAAAAGATTTAGAAAAACAAATACTTCAGGAACAAGTGTATATTTCCAAGTTGTTGCAATATGGGAAATGGCCCCATTATGAATATTTTTCCTTTCTCACAGTTGTTTTGCCAGACTGATGCTTTGCTCTTGTTGCTTTCACACTGTGCAATATAACTGCCTACCCAGCACAGGACAAAATGCTACCTACCTGCTGTGGTAGATTTAGAACTAACCAGTGTAATCTAAAATCCTAGCAGAGGGTGCAAGCCTTTTACTTATAATATATGCATATAAATATATATATGCATACTTATGTAAATGGCCTTTACTGCTGCAAGTCCAGAAGCAGGCAAACCATCAGAGAGTAGTGTAAAGGCATGTTTTCTAAGGGGAGACTGGATACAAAGTATCCATGCACAGATATAAAATATAGTAATTTGATAAGCAAAGTCTCCATTTTTAAAAAAGTTTTATCCTTTGTGCTTGGTTAAGTGTGCCGTTTGTTTTGTAAAAATGCACACTTACCATTCTGCACCATATTTTCAAGGTGCTTCTCAATGAGAAGGATAGGTTCATCTAGTAACTGCTTTAAGGTAGACTAGGAGAGAAGAGTGTGTTTTTTGCTCATTGTGAAGGCAAAATGAAGCCCTGGGGATCTGGAAAGAAGCCAGTTCTAACTTGGATACCAAATATATTTCAAGTGAGACTTCTTTATTTTGGCCAATCATTCCTGTGACTTAAGGGACCTGCATTCAAGGTGAACTGAGTGTCTAAACTTATCCATGTCTCAGGGGGAATTTTGGCCTGGAGAGTTGGTAGCAAAAAATGAAACAAATGTAGAGCTAGGGAAATTTGAACACAAACATGAAAATTACTTTTGTCATGTATCCAGAACTTTCCCCAGAGCACTTTGCCACAGGGAGCAAGTGATGCCTGTGCTATAAAAAGTGCTATAAAAATGTTACTCCAGATCCCAGCCCAATATTGATTCTGCGTGAGTGTGAACCCATCAGCAAACCCATCTCTGGCCTGGCCTGTGCTGCTGGCCAGCTCCTTGCGAGGCCATATTCAGAAATAGGAGAATATTTAGGTTTTTTTTTCTTTTCAGGTTAGCACTTTCCCGTGCTACGATTAGATCCTACAAGAATAAGAGCAATCGTTGGCTGAGGTTCTTCTCTTTAGCACAGCTAATGATGTTGTTCATCTGATCAAGGAAAGAACATGAGATGTGAGTAACAATAAAAAGCCAGATCATAAAATGGAATGAGAAGAAACTAGTCTACTGAGTCTGGTGGAGCTGGGGCTAGTTATATCAGCTGAGTGCAGAGGTGTCATACACATGAAGCAGAACTCTTCCTCTGGAAGCACTAGCTCTGTAACTTTTAAAGCCATGTACAGACACAGTGTGGTTGTGGCCATTTGCAATATGGACAGTAATTGTGTTTGTGATGATGATTCATTTTGTTAGTTTGTTTGCTTTGGCGCTTTTTTGGTTAGTTGGTTTTTGCAATTGCTACAATGGGAAATCTGGGATGGAAGAGGTCATTACAAGGCAAAATGTCATCTTTAAACTGACTTTTTTTTTGACTATGGGAAATGTGCAATAGTCATGAAAATAACTGTAGAAAATACTGTAGACACAGCAATAGTGACATTAAGTCACAGAATGGAGCGAGGTCTAGGCAAAGTCATCCAGAGAAAAGCTGCATTCTGGCAGCAGAAGCAAGGAAAACTGCAGGCTCTGCATGTGCAGAAGTGCAGCAGGAATGGCATTAAGGCCATTGCTTCCACAAGTGCCCTTCTCTGTCACACCAGTCTCCAAAAAAGGGCAAGAAGGACCCAGGCAACTACAGGTTGGCCACCCTCACCTCCGTCCCTGGAAAAGTGATGGAACGGCTCATACTGGCTGTTGTCTCCAGGCACAGGACAAGAAGGTGCTCAAGACTAGTCAGCATGGGTTCACCAAGGGGAAATCATGCTTGACTAACCTGATCACCTTCTATGATGGGATGACCAGCTGGATAGATGAGGGGAGAGCGGTGGATGTCATCTACCTTGACTTCACCAAGGCTTTTGACATCGTCCCTCACAACATCCTCCTGGACAAGCCCCAGAAGTGTGGGATGGATGAGTGGATGATGAGGTGGATTAGGAATTGGCTGGATAGCAGAGCTCAGAGGGTGATGATCAGTGGCACAGAGTCTAGTTGGAGGCCTGTGGTTAGCGGTGTCCCCAGGGGTCAGTCCTTGGTCCAGTCCTGTTCAATTTATTCATCAGTGACCTGGATGAAGGGATGGAGTGCTGCCTCAGCAAGTTTGCAGATGTTATGAAGCTAGGAGGAGTATCCAATAGCCCAGAGGGCTGTGTTGCCATCCAGAGGGACCTGGACAGTGAGAAATCTTACGAAATTCAACAAGGCCAAGTGCATGGTCCTGCACCTGGGGAGAAATAACCCCAGACACCAGTACAGACTGGGAACCGACCTTCTGGAGAGCAGCCCTGCAGAGAAGGACCTGGGCGTCATGGTGGACGACAGGTTGACCATGAGGCAGCAGGGTGCCCTCGTGGCCAAGAAGGCCAATGGCATCCTGGGGTGCATTAAGAGGAGCGTCTCCAGCAGNGATGCATTAAGAGGAGCATCTCCAGCAGGTCGAGGGAGGTGATCTCACCCCTCTACTCAGCCCTGGTGAGGCCACATCTGGAGCACTGTGTCCAGTTCTGGGCCCCCCAGTACAAGAGGGATGTGGAGCTGCTGGAGAGAGTCCAGCGCAGGGCAACAAGGATGATCAGGGGCCTGGAACATCTGCCCTATGAGGAGAGGCTGAGGGAGCTGGGCCTGTTCAGCCTGGAGAAGAGAAGACTGAGAGGGGAGCTGATCAGTGTCTCTAAGTACCTCAAGGGAGGCAGTGAGGAGGATGGGGCTGGCCTCTTTTCAGTGATGACCACTGAATAGAAATAGAGGAAATGGCCACAAATTGAAGCATCAAAAGTTCCACAGGAACTTAAGGAAAAATTTCTTGACAGTGAGGGTGACAGAGCACTGGAACAGGCTGCCCAGAGAGGTTGTGGAGTCTCCTTCTCTGGAGACCTTCAAGACCCGCTTGGACACAGTCCTGTGCCACGTGCTCTAGGTGACCCTGCGTGTGCAGGAGGGTCTAGATGACCTCTAGAGGTCCCTTCCAACCTTAGGCATTCTATGATTCTATGAGTCTCTTGCAAGTTACCTTTTTGCATGATGCATTTCTTGGTACCTTGAGGTGTTTCTGCAGCAGTGGTTCGTCCACAGTGGACGTGACTGAGGCAAAGAAAACACCATGCAGCAGCTCAAGCATCCCTGGTCTTTGGCTTTAGGACAGAACCTCTTCTCTTTGAACCTCTCCCTGCTGGGGCAACCTCACCTTCCACTGAATATTTATTTATTAATTCATAGCAAAATGAATGGCACTTGTATGATAAACTATGAATGACTTCTACCCAGCTTTTTCACTGTAATTTCATCTCTGGTTACACCAGCAGGGAGAGCTGAAAACAGCCTGGCAAGGGAAGTATGCACTTAAAAAGAGCTAGGAAAGGGCTGGCCGCAGGTTTTCCACTCCTCCCTCTCCACCTGGCGAGCAGGGCAGGAGTCCGGGCAGTCCCACTCCTTGTGCCCTGTCGGGGGGACAGACACATAATTTGAAGTAACTTGGCTTTGTCATTGCTAACGAGCCCTACAAACCATATGTAATCTCTACTCAAGGATGATTTTACACTTCTCTTCAGCTTATCTTCTTGTCCTTTACATTATGAAACAGCTGAGACTCTTCTCAAAGTGATTCCAGCTCAGTTGCTCTCCAGACTGGCAACTGCCTTAGGAAATTCCTTGCGTTGATCCCTGACTAACCAAGCAATCCTTACAGGCAATGTAAGTGTTATCTTATTTTGAATATAACAGAGCACAAACAGAAAAATTGACTAGTTATGTGCCTACTGGAAATACTCTGCTGGGTTTGCATATCTGCATTTAAGGCATGCACTTTGTTTCCTTTCTAAGTAAATAAAGAACCCTAAGTTTGTCTCAGTTAAAAACAGCCTTAGAAGCTGCTTATATTGTACGTGATGGACTACATGGGCTCTAGTGAGCACATGCAAATGGGTAATTTGGAACAACTGACATACATTAGTCATTTTTATTAAGGAAATTCTGCTTCAGTGCTTAATAGAAGGTAGAAAGAACATGGAACACTTGAGTAAATTGAACTCTATTTGTGTGTGTGCTCGTGTATGTGTGCAATGCCCATTATTGCAACAGAGGTCAATGATTAATTTATTTTGTCTTTAGGATGATTATTCTGAATCTTATGCTCACCACTGTTCCCTGGTATTAAAGATAATATTGGAATTGCAGGGTTTAAATGGACAGGGAATGACTGAAATGACCTGCGGTCTTCCCTTGCTTCTTTTTGATATTCTCAAAGTTTTCATGATGTTGCTTTTTTACATTAGGTACTTGGGCCCTGGGTACTCCGTGGGCAACTAGAGAATTATTTCTATTATGTTGTTGAACATACTTAGAAGACAGCATTTCAGTAGCGTGGAAGAGAAATCATTTATGTCCCAGATGCTTAAAGCTCTGTGTTTTTATTAAAGGAGACTCAACTCAAGCTGTTTGGAAGCTGCTTAAAGTGCTAAGAATTCAGCACCTTCCCATGTCAAAGTCTACCCGCGAAGAGGAATAAATTGAAACTTGGGGCACCTAAAAAGGAAGAGGACAAGTCCTTGAAATCCTTTTGTCAGTGGAAAAAAATAAATAAAAAATAAAAAGTCGAACATTAGCAAAAGGACAAAAAAATGTTCCAAGCTAGGGACAGGCTTTGACAAGAGAGGCTTGCTAAGTTCAAGTAGCTTCATGCATCCTGTTCCACTGACAGCCCACTGGTAGCCCAGACTGAGATCAGCAGCAGCCCCTCTTTCGGTCCACAGCCCTGACCAGCTGCAGGGGACACAAAAGGATCTGGCCCAAGAGAGACCCTCTGCGCTGGGCTCGCTGGAAGTCTCGCAGCAGAAGCAGTTTCTGCAGGTGACCACTGCCTGCCGGGCTCAGGGCTCCCATCCTTTCCAGATGAATGTAGGTGGAAACATTTATGAATTATTTGGCACCAAAGCTGGCTATGGCTTTGTCAGCTTCCCATATGGAAAAGTTAGAGTGAAAGGAAAGGTGATCATGTTGCACTATCACATAAAGCAGTATTATTTTTGATAATGTATCTATACATGTATGTATGACTACATCTAGCTATATCTGGCTATGTCTTTAGACCTATGTATAGCTATACAGTGCTATACAATGCTATATATACAGTTATATTATGCTTTAGTGCTTGGGCATGATCTAAAACGTGTCCTTGAGCTGTCTTTTGCTTCTCCCTGCTGTCGTCCCCTGTTAGCAGCTGGGTCCGCCCCAAGGGAGCTCCTCTCCGCAGGGCAGCCTGCGTGCCCTGGGCACTCGCCCCTGCCCGGGACAGTCTGGAGGTACCTGGGCCCCTTGAGGGACCAACCTCATGCTCAGCCAAGGCAACAAACACTCCTCTAGCACCAGGGTTGCATGGCCTCAGCTCCGACCGCGCAGCGCAGCCAGCCCCAGCACCGACCCTCCTGACGGCAAACGCTGCCCTAGAAACAAGAGGGCCCTAACATAAACCGAGCACGATAAATACCTGCCCCGAAACCTACTGACACAGCAAAGCAGCCCTGACAGTATTCCAATAGCAACAAACATCCCTGCTTGATTCCCAGGATACCTCGGCAGCCGCGGGCGGCTGCGTGAGCCTCCCGCCCAGCGCCGCTCCCCCCAGCAGACACCTCCTCTGGCCCGGGAGCACCTGAACCCTGGTGAGGACCCTGCCCTGCGCCCGGCGCCGCATCTGCCCCCGCTGCACGCAGGCACCCAGTGCTCTGCACCTCCTCGTTGCGCCTGGCACGGGTTTTTCTAATAAAACCATTTCTTTGTTAACAAAAAGAGAAAAACAAAGCAAAAACAGGTTCTCTAATTATTCTCAAATTGCTGATAAAAAGAAAAAGAAAAAAAAACATGGTCTATGTTATTTGTTTTGTTTTGGGTTTTGTTTTGTTTAACAGTTTTCTTTTGAGATATATATTTCATATATTAATAACAATACAATTGTTGAAAAATCTTCATTTGACATTTACGTGTCTGTGAGAGTAAAAAGCCATAGAACTTCCTTTTAGCTTGAAACAGCCTTCTACTAAAACCAAACTGACAAAAAAAAAAAAAAAANAAAAAAAAAAAAAAAAAAAGAGTTGAAAATATTTCAGAATGTTTCCATTAAGCCAAGTTGGTTTACTACGTTATGTCTTGTTAGGTTGCAGTTTTTGGGAGGTGCCTCAGTTTGGAGGAAGGAGAAACCCAGCATCACCAGGATGATGATGTGAGGGGAGAGCGCTTTCTGGGCCAGGCCAGACAAGTGCTCCCACAGCCAGGAAAAAAAAAAAAAAAAGAGTTGAAAATATTTCAGAATGTTTCCATTAAGCCAAGTTGGTTTACTACGTTATGTCTTGTTAGGTTGCAGTTTTTGGGAGGTGCCTCAGTTTGGAGGAAGGAGAAACCCAGCATCACCAGGATGATGATGTGAGGGGAGAGCGCTTTCTGGGCCAGGCCAGACAAGTGCTCCCACAGCCAGGACAGTGGCCAGGTCGCTGCAGAGCTCCCTCTTGTGCCGACCTGTCCACATCTCCAGGCCCTTCATAAGGGCCTCCCAATCCACCCGCAGCAAGCCAAGGGGAGTGTTAGCACAAAACACTCCATCCTGCCGGCAGAAATGCAAGGGGCTGAGCTCAGGAAGAGAGACGGTAACCGCGGGGAGGAAGGGGACAGTCAGAAAAGAGCAGTATGTTTAACAGGTGCAGTTATTTATGAAAATAATATCCAGCCAATGCAACTCTTCTGTAGCAGGTGTTAATGCCTCTTTTCTTACGCTTATGTTAAATTGTGGTTTAGATATATCCACCATGTCATTCAGATGCTATCCTGGTTGGGAGTGTAGAAGTCCCAGAGACAGAGACCATGAAATCAAGGCCAAATCCCTTGCACATGTGGTGGGAGTAGGAGCAAGGTGTCTCCAGTATCTTGACCTTTCTGGTTTTTGCTGGTTAATGGAATTCTGAAATCTAATGGATAATGATGATTCCCATTTGTTCACTCCTTTTCCATTTTCACAGATACTTCCTGGCAAATGGCATATTATGGTCCAAATTAAAGAGAGAAGAAAACCAGTGTGACTGAAGACATTTTGATAGGTGTCTGAGTGATAGAGCTGATGCAGAAGCACAGCTTCTGTGATGCAGATGCAGAAGCACAGAAGCTTCTAATTCACCGAATGACATTTTTAAAAAGCTTTGTTTGATCTGAATTGCATAGAAATTGGGATGTGTCCAGACACAAGAAGCCTCCCAACCTCAGCAATTCTCTAGCCACTTGACTAGTTTGTCAAGTCACTTTAACTATTTCAGTCTCACAGAAGTACTTAAGTTCTTTGACTTTCTGGGTGGGATTTAGAAACTTCCAGTTTAGGCTGCAACTGTGAAATCCTCCATGGGAAACCTCTGGCTCAGACCCAGTGAGGCTTAGCTCTAAGCACACGTAATGGTTGAAAGGAAAGATGGGATCAGCTTTTTTTTTCTCCTGCAGATCTTCCTTCCCTGCCAGCAACCAATTTCTTGCACACGGTTACAGAGATATTTCTAATAAAACCGAACAACTCTCAGGGATGCTTCTTCCTTGTGTTTTGCCAACGATTGGTGAGCACTTCAGCAGCCTGCATCTCAAGCATTTGCCAAAACCCGAGAGCTTCAGCCAGCACGAGGAGCAAGGGTGAGCCAGCTGCGATGCAATAGGCAGAGTTTGGGTTCCTGGGGAGTCTTCTTTGCAGAGACAGACTCCTTCATTTAATGGGCCTTGCATCTTATTTAATACATCGCCTCATGTACAGTGAGGGTATAAAGAAGCTGTGTGTGTGTGTGTGTGTACAAGAAAACTCAGCCTATTCAATACCTAGGGGAGTCCTAATAAATTTGCTGCAATAGCAAGTGCTAATCTCTAGGGTCAGTATGAATGTTGGAGTTTAATAAATGAAAACTCTGAGGCAGAAGGACTGAAAGAACCAGTTCAAGTGACAAAGGAAAAAAAAAAAGAAAAAGCTTTCCCCTGGCCATGACCTGTGCAGAGTCCATCGTCTCGGAGAGGACGTCTGTGCTGCTGCCGATGGGCTGCCAAAGGCTGCTCTCCAGTTTCACTGTTGTGGATCTTGCAAGCATGGCCCTAAGCTTAGCTGCAGGACACAGAGCTGGGTATGCAGGAACACGTATACGAGAGCAGGGCTTGGTAAGCAATAAGCATATTTGTCCAGACCATCCTTTGGACAGAAGGAGGTAAATCATCAAGGATGCCACCTTACAGGTGTCAGTCATCAATTCTTCATGGACATAACCCTTATAGTGTTTGTCACCACCATTTATGTGCGATCACTTTAGCCAACAACCCTTGTTAGTGACCTAACAAGGTCACTGTAGCCAGCGATTCTGCCTATAGTACTAATACAACAGAGCTGAGGCTTTGCTGAGGCTTAGAAAGCAGGGGAGTAACATTACTATAACCAAACCAGAGAACTGGATATTCCTCCTGCATAAACACAACTGTCAAAGCCTCGGGAGCTCCAGGGGATATGTGAAGGTGGAGTGACTTAGATGAGGCTATACTGTTATACCTTGGAGTAACTGCTTTAATGATGTTGTCATATTTTACAAGAAAAAATCTATGTGCAAGGTAACTTCCAGCCTCATCAGAACAGAGGCAGTGGGGGAGTTAGAGCTGGAAGTAATTCAGCCCACCAGAAAAAAAAGGCTGCCTTATGTAGCTCTGCATGTGAGAGCTCTTGCTTGCTACAGTGATACAGAGAGCTTGGGGCCGGCAGTGAGGAAACTGCAGTGTCAACACATCGCTCGCACACACGGCTGGGTTTTCTGCACGTCAGTGAAATTCTCATTCTTACAGGCCAGATCTATGTAAAGACTTCCCTGCTCAATATCAGGAAAAGACCACATTTTGTGGTAATATGGTCACCTAAAGTCAATACTTCGCTACAGTGAAAGGAAGTTTTTAACTGGAAAGAAGTAAGTGTTGTTTACTGTGCTCAGCAGAGGCTGCTCTCTTATTTATGGCCGGGGTGTCAAGCTCTTCAGGGAAAGATCTGAATTATGTATTCAGAGCCTGGGTATAAATTCACAGCTTCTCATTTCCCTCAGTTCACACATGTCTCCACCACACACCAGGCAGGCTCAAGAGGGTCGGTATCGAGCAGTGGCTCTCTGAGAGCAGGGATGTGCCACAGCCGCACACCACAAGCAGTTCATCTCCATCTCCTGCTCCCCTGTGGTCCAGCCCAGTGGCAAACAGCTTCCTCCGTGCTCACCGCCTGCTCTGCAAGCAGCGCTGGGCTGCAGGAGGAGGAGATGCGAGCTCATGCAGTCACCTGGTCTCCAGCATCTCGGCAATAAGAGCTGGGACGCTGCACATCCCGCTTGGGCGTGGGACAGGGCTCTTGTGTCCCCATGGCCAGCTGCCCGATGGAGGCCCAACCATAAGCATACCTTAGGTGGTTTTTTGTTTGCTTGTTTATTTGTTTTGTTTTGTGGAAACCACACTTCATGCTAATGTCTCAGAGGTTCTGTCTTGTCAAAATGGACACATATTTTGACATAGTTTCTCAAGGAACCATGAGACACTGCAGGGAACATCACAGGAGGGGCATGCAGGGGACATAAGATCCCTATCTCAGAGACACTTTGTCACCGGCTAGAGCAGAGTGACGCTGGCCCTAGTGAACTGCAGCCCCAGCTCAGCAGGTAGCAGACAGACGGAGTCCCCACGTGCCCAGCCCTGCTAGGAGGCACTGGGAGCTCCAGGAAGTGGCCAGCAGGTTGACCTGAGCTTGCCAAGAGCAGCGCCCTACAGGGAGCGCAGAGAGAAGGGGACGGGCTGCGAGAGGGAAGCGTATCACCATGTACCACTGACTTAATCCACGTGCACATGGCCTTCAGCACCATTGTAAATAATACTCTTAATAAAGAGCCAATTAGCCTAACAATCTAATTACTATCCAACATGCCGGGTAGGAAGCACTAGCCTGCGGCATAACTGAGCAAAGATGTGTTCTCTGCCTCACATTTCACATTGCAACATATACAGGCACAGTGCAGCCCATGTAGATGTGCAAACGCAGAGCCACATGGAGGGCTGAGAGGAGGGTATAACGAAGGTCTCATGGCCTGGCGTAGTTTATTACTGCACTGACATGCAGGAATAACAGCGTGCCATAAGATACGATATCCTCTGGGCTCTTCCTCCAGCCGCCCCTGTGCAGGGGCAGCAGGGCAGGGCAGAGCTCGGCAGGAGCAGGGGCACCAGGACAGGGAAGGCACACGGGGATGTGGAGCCAGCAGCAGCCTGGGACGGAGCTGCAGGATCACCACAATATGCTGGAAGATGGGTCCTGCTGGGGTGGTGGGAAGATGGGGAACGAAGCTGTTGGAGATGTGCATCTGGATGTCTGTGCTGGTATGTGAGAGGAGCCAGGAACTGGCGACACTTTGCCAAAATCATGTAAGTGACATTTGCACAGAGGCTGCTCAAACTGTGCCAGGCTCAAGCTACTGTGGAAATTCACAGTGAATTACCATGTGAGATACAGCAATAAATGAAGTAAGTCATTAAACAAAAAGTATCTTTGTCTCACACACATCTCTCAAACCTTGGGATTCCATTTTTTCCTTCACAGAACTGAAAAAATATCATCCCGGCAGATTTTGAAATTGCTTGCATGTAAATCATCCTCCTAGGCTTGGGCATCTCAAACTGGGTTCAGCCTGAGTGACTTTTTATAGCTGAGTTATAAACTTTTAAATGCCAGACTTAATCAGAGCTACTGAGATGGCCATTACAGGAGTGGTTTAAGTGGCATAGCCCTGATATATGATAGCACAGAGGCAGGCAGGTGGCTCAGGCGCACAGGGCTGTGTATCTGGTAGGGAGCAGGCTCTGGTGGCTAGAAGAGGGGAGGACTGAGACGCAGCTCTCCGGCGTTTTGCCCTTGTCCAACTCTTGCATGACCTCCAGCAAGTTCCTATGGGCTGCACTATCCTTAAGAGACAAGTCTCAGGCCAGAATCTCAGTGGAGAATATGGCTCGTCGTGCCTTGGTTTCCCCAACATGCTAGCAAGGATACAAACATATAGCTGGCTCTCTTGCGAAGCTGCAAAAATTGCTGGTGAACTGGCCTAAGATTTACAGTGTTGTGCAGATAAAAAAAAAAAAAATTGCAAATTGCAAATGCAAAAGCTTTCTGCACTGCTGACTAGCGCAACCACAAACAAAATCACCCCAGACAATTATAATCACAAATGCATCAGACACCACAGTGTCAAAAAGCCCTAGGGCCTAAGCCCTCACCTCTTAGTTGCGAACCTGAGCACCCCCGCTGCAGCTTTGCAACATCCTTGTGGTCTACGCAGAAATGGTCGGTCACGAGCATGAGAGCAGATGCTTGGATGGAGACATTGATCTGAATGAAACCAGCACAGGAGTTTTTCAGGATGTTCTTTCTAAATTTATTCATGTATTAAACAAACAGAAACTACAGCATGCATCAGATACTTTCTTTATTGTACAACAAAACTATGGACTTGTTTGTAATTGCAGCATTTCCAGCAACATCAGGCAGACTTGTCGATGTTATCCAGTTTTGCACAGTCACTAGAGTGTCGCATCATGAATTATTAAATCAGTGCTTCGTGGTAATACATAATTTCTTATCAATTATTCATGCTAATGTGCGTGTAGTTTACTTAATTGTGTTATTGACGATCAAAAGTAATTTCCTGAAAATCCTCAAGGACAGAAAATTTAATCAGCGTAACTACTTTTCAGATGCAATGCTGTTAAGTATTCTTAATTTGCTCAACAATTCACTTATTTATGTACCTTTCTGGAGGAAATACGAGTTTAATCAAACAATTAGATTGAAGAGTTAGTGTACAGAAGGGCTGAAGTTCAACTGAAGGCAAGGTAATTATGTTGAAATGAAGTTGGGCCTGCCTATATGGGGTGGATTTTTTCCTTTATTTTTGGCTATGAGAATCTAGACAAGAAATTATGTTTGAAAAGATCACTTTTAAAAAAAAAAAGTGTTTTTTTTTTCTTCTCCAACTGACCTCCCAAAATCGATAATTTTGGTGGAACAAAAAGGCCATTGCTATTGTTTAAGCTAAACCATTATTTGTAGCTAGGGAAATGGTCTCCAATTCAGCAGAACGGTTCCTTAAGCCAGCATACAAAGAATGATCACAGGCTACTGTGTGTTACCCGTGCAATTGGGACATTTCAAGATTGCCAGAACAAATACACAGTGAGGTAAATGTACAGCAAAATGACTCTGTTCTATGGATGTGGGTCATGCTGGAATTTCCTCCTCGTTTGTCTTGCTGGTGCCCAGAGAAAATGACTCCCATCCACAGAGCCTCCTGAAGGGCAGTGCTGCCCATTCCTCCCTCCCAGCACACCCCAAAACAAACCCTGTCCTGTGGAAAGGGCCGTGCGTCCCAGAGTAGCAGGGTCTTGTGAGCCCCAGGCAAGTCTCCTGTTCCAGTCCCAAGAAATTCCTGGGGGTGGGGAAAACCTTTTGCTGCTAAACTGACTTGTGTCCTTCTAAGCACATCCTTGAGCCAGATCCTATGAGAAACCAAGCACAACTCAGTACAGAAGTATGCGTGCAGCACGTGGCAGGAGGGCCTCAGCACAACACACAGGATCAGCCCCAAGGGGGAATGTGAGGAATGCTTGGGCTGGTGACACAAACCTACAGGCTCTATTAGCCAAGTTTCTGTGTCGAAATCTGCCCATGGCTTAAACAGTAGGGCAACTTTTAGGCCTGTTGTGGAGGGCATCTCATTTGGCACAGGGCATTTTTCTCGTGAAGGACCTGCCCTGAAGACTTTGGGAGCTCATGGGAAGCTCTCCATTGGCTTCCACATTATTTGGGCAAGTCTATGAGCCGTAATGCTGACCTGTTCTCCAGTGACAACTGTAGGCAGATCTGAGGAGTCTGCAACTATAAAACGCATTTCCATGCCAGGAAGCTTAAACTTGTATCTGCATCATCCATGAGAAAAATGTGGAGCACCCCAGATTAAGATATGTGCTTACTCTGTTTTGGTTTGGAAATAAGGGTCAATTTCCTGAAGTGTCAAACTTTCCTTTGCACTGTGCCCATTATCTAATTAAACAACAACAAAAATCAGTAAATGAAACAATCTGCTAAGAATATCCTTCCAAGTTTTATTTCCTATTGATTAAAAACACAACATGCAAAGAGATATTTGCAATGTTGCAACATAGGATTATTTTGGTGTCTGGTCTTTCTTTCCAAATATGTTTCCAAAATGATTCTTTTTTTAAGAACTTATTCAGAGGTCAGAGAATGATGCTAAAATACCTCCAGCTTTCTGCAGAATGACATATAACTGTCCTCTCCATTAAATATCAACATTACCATTTGAAGCTATGAACACTGCTCTGGAATCACATGTATCTTTTTATCTATTCCAGGGAATGGCAAATGTAAGAGACTAATGTTCACATCAAGACTAGTGCAAGGAATTTATTCCCAGGTAAACTGATCTTGGCAATTCCCCAGTCATCTACTTCATGAAAAGCTCAACTTTAAGGGAAGAGAAGGGAGAAGAAAAAATATATTGATTTTCATTCAATTTTCTGCTTCCCTTAGATCTTCCATCTGGGAAGGGCTTGGTAGAAGTCAAACGGAAAACAACAGTTGCAAGGGATATTATATACCAGCATACACAGAGGTATACAGTGCACCTGGCAGAGGTGAAGGAGTCCTGGAGGCCTCTCCTTCCTCTGAGCACAAGTCTGGAAGCCTGGCCCTGCTCCCAGCCTGCCATGTCCGTGTGGAAAGGGGATCCGTGCTGCCGGGGCCCTGGGCGGAGGCAGGATGGCTGCTGGTGGCAGCACGCTGACCCGCTGCGGAGGGGCCTGGCGAGGAGTTCGGTGCTCTGCTCGGAACCTGGCCGCAGGCAGAGATCAGTTGTCCCAGGTCCAGACGGGCCAAGGTCTGGCCTACATGGGACACAGCCTCAGGTGTGTTCGGGCCCAGTCCTGACCCCCGGAAAAGCAACCCTGGGGAGTTGTCATGAGAACTTGAGGATGTGGAGATTGAAAGGGAGCAGGAAAGGCAGCAAGCCCTCCTTTCTGACATTGCTGAGGTGCGAGGGGTCTAAAAACAGTTTCACAGACGTTTCCAAACACAGACAGTGCCAGTAAATCAGGGGAGTTAATCTACAGAGGTGCAGGAAGAGCAGGACACAGGGCAGGCAGCTGGGAAGGCTGTTGGGTCTTGCCGTGGGTGCCCAGGTTCCTGGCGGTCCCGTGACGTCAGCTGGCGCCGGGCCGCGCTGCCCTCTCCCTGTGGCAAGTCCCACCGTGGGGTCCTCGCAGCGAGCCAAGGGGCTGGCGCAGGCCTGGCCTCATACGCTCTTCTCTCCGTCCATGTGTTCCTTGGCTGGAGAGGGCTGCTTGTCCGGGCTGCCCTCTGGGCTGGGCTTGGCCGGCGGCGCGGGGCTGCTGCTGGCGGCCGGCAGGAGGTTAGCGGACTGCAGCACGGCCTCCGAGTGCTCCCGCGCCTTCATGCGCAGCGCGGCCACGCTGGCCGTGCGGTTGCTTTGGCAGCCGTACGTGGGCAGGAAGGAGATGCCCATGGGATCGGGGACACAGCACGAGCACAGCGGGCTCCCTGGGGGAGAAAGGAGACAAGATTCTGTCATCGCCACACGAGGAGAGGGTCCCACCGGAAAGGGGTCTGAGCTGGGGTCTATCCCCTGACCTGGCCAGGACGACTGCCACATTCTGGCATGACAGCCCCTACCCTTCCCTCTGTGGAGGGCAAGGATGGAGTGGAGTCTTGCCTGGCATAGCCACTTCTCCAATAGACCTTCAGGAGGTACAGAGATGTTTGTTGAGTCAGCACCAGGAGAGTCAGACTCTGCCCTGCTGAGACAGTCATTGGGGTGGTAAAGGGAGTGCATTAGGAGAGCACACCTGGAAACAAGCAATAAAGTTGCAATCACATCAGGTTTTCTTGCAAACCAGGCTGAGCTGTCTCCCAGTTCCTATCCCAAGCTGCTGCCTTGTGTCTACCAGCAGCCGCATGCTGGGGGAGGCCTGCGCTCCTGCTGCCAGGCGAGGCAGGATGGATCTGGGCCCAGCACTCTCCAGGGCAGGGTGGGACTCGCACCACTGAGCTGCGCCGGGAAGGCTACTGCCGAGAGAAACGTGAACGTACCCAGGTTGTAACTGTGCAGGAACTAGCCACCTTCTCCCATTTCTCTATGGCATACTGGAATGGAGGCTCGTTGGGCAAGGATTAACTATCAAACAGTGGTTCTGGATGTGCCTGTCAAGCCCCTTAATGCATAATTCTGCTGCTACTTTGCCTGACCAAAAGATCAGATTTGATTTTGCTTGACTAACATATTTTCCTGGAAAGCCTTAGATTTTTCAGGACAGAAAGGACTGTGAGATCACCCATGCAGAGCTATGAGATAGCACAAGTACTCTCCCCTCGCTTGCTGTGAAGAACCAAAGGCAGCGCGTTGGGACAAACGATTTAGTAACCTGTCTGCTTCTAAACACAATTTGCTTGTCTGGCACAGACTTCATGTGGTAACATAAGGTGGGAACTGTTGAGCACCACCAGATTCCACATTTGAGCTGCATCTAGTCCTGCACAGCTTCTTAGCACTTCCTTGGCTAGGCCTCTGCCAACTCTTGGTGTCATATTTACCTGAAGGGGCTGTTGTACCGTCACCCACCCCACCTCTGGGCTTGCATATCAATGCTCAAAGACAAGATCCTCCTAAACTAATCCAAGGCCGCCTACAGCTAGTGTCCCTGATTGTAGTCTGTTTCCGCAGACTACCAGCAGGAAAGACGGGATAGACCATCACTACCTGGCACCTGAGATCTCTCAAGCAAGCAATAAAGACTGAGGACAGGATGAAATAAGTTCTCTTCTTCTCCATCGAAATGAAAAGGTTTCCCTTCACCCCACTACTGGAAGCAGTCCTTCCCTCACCAGCTGCCTTCTTGAGTTGGAACACTGCAAGATCTTCCTCTAGCTCAGCCTGCGACATCAGTGGGACCTAGAATGGTTCCCAAAGAAGCTCTCCTGGAAGTCCAGGGTCACCAACCTGCAAGACAAGCAGTGTCTTCAAAGACCCACCCTGGTGCCTAGCATAGGTGGCTCTATTGAATGGAAAAGAGAATAGCTGAACTACCGTTTTGTATTGCTCTCTGATGGGAAATCTGGTGGGTCTTCCTTTCCTGGGGGAAACAACCACGTCCTCTTCTACGCCCTCATCTTTTGCCACTATGCTACCCCGAATAGAAAACAGCACCACAGAACACAACTGACATGGTGCAATGTCTTCCTCTGATCTTTCCAAGCCAAGGACTTGCTTTAATTTCTGCAGTTAATATTTGAGTTAAATGGCTCATGACTAAGTGATGAAACTAATAACCTGCCGGGAGCAGGGATGTTTTCTTTTATACTTCTGCTGTTGGTAGCAATGGGTCAGTACCTGTCTGCTAGAGATGAAGGCAGACAGATGCTTGATTTTAGGATGTTAGCAAGACTTCTGTCTAGCAGTTGTTGGACACTAGCAGCTTGCAGGTTCTGGAGAAAATGCTTCTTGCATTTAGAAAACAAAATCTACAAGAAATGAGTTGTTGATATAACTAAAGAATCTGTTACTCTTGTAATACTCCCTTGATTGAGTATATGATCACTAAAGCAACATAACCACAGGTCCAGGCATTCACAGGCATCCCACACACAAATTTTGACTAAAACCTCTTTTCTTTTTTTCTTTTTTAACACTAGGAAGGCTCAGTCGGGAATTCTGTGGCTAATTTAAACATCAGAGTGCTACTTTGAGCATGATCGAAGGATAGTTTACAAGAAAATCCATTCAATAACACAACGTACAGTTTTGCCACCTCCAATCACATTCATTCTTTTTTTGCCCTGTTGAAACATAGCCACTTCAGGGCTGTTTTAGTGACAGAGAAAGCCCAAGATGTTGGTGCTTGCAGAGGTCTTTCCACTGCAGACACCACACTTTGTTAGCTTTGCCTGTACCGTTAAGCCTCACTAAGTTATATTCTGAAATAGGGAAGCATAAAGGCTTGTCTGTGCATCGGCTGCCTTTGCATTGCTGCCTCTCATGCAAACTGAGCAAGTTTTCCTAACACAATTCCCATCCTAGTACCTAACAAACACAGACACCTAGTGCAAATCCTGGCAGTTAAACAGCAGGTGGGAAGAAGAGTATTCCCATTTTCCAAAAAGCAGCATTTGCCTCCATCCCCTAAAAATAATTTTAATTTTGTGGTTAGAAAGGAATAAAATATTTATCAGTCTTCAAAAACAATCTAAGCTCTTTGCTTAATAATTAGACCCAGTGGCTCTGCAACCTGAGGCGGCACAGGTATCTGTGTGGAGACTCTCTAGTAATAATTCACCCATTAACCATTCATTTCATTTTCACTAAGGTTAAAACACTTGCAAATAACAGCTCACATGCAAATAAATGTAGAATAACCAGTGTCACTTGCTTCAGGGTCTTGATAGAGTATCGGAGTGTATGATTTAGCCCTGTGTCTTTTTATTGCAAAAGGAGGGATGAATCTACCCTGCAGTTGCCTCTGTCTGTGGACAGTAAGTCCAGCAAAATCTATTAGACTTTGCTAGCATTAAAGGTGGAATAAATTATGTGAGAATTAGGAGCCCAAGGTTTCTGACAATCAGTCCACAAGAGACAGGAATAGGAACTTCCCTGAAAAAGATGTGTTCATATAGAGCAGACATTAGTGTTTGCTCACATCTTCTTGCAGAACCTGTGAACCCCAGAAAAGAAGAACAGAATTTTCCAATTACTCAGGCTCCTCAAAGGAGTCCAGGCACCTAACTCCCACCAAAATCAGTAAGGGTTATGTCTTTAGTCCTAGAGTCTGATCCAGCTTTCACTAACATCTGTATCAGTCTTGTAATACTTGAATGGAATTTTACCAGGTTGCTACAATGCAGACAGGGAATAACTTTCCTTCTTTCAAGAGCTTACTGACTCTTGTACACAAAATTAAAATACACAATTAGATTTCCATTAACTTACAGCAAATTCTGCTGAATTGATCTAAACTTCCTTGTATTCCTATATGAGATCATACTTTAAAGGCTCAGTCTGAACATAAATACTTAATGTAATAAATACAGTCTGAAATATTTGATCCACTTGGCAGTTTAATTGATCTACTACAGAGACTGACAGGAAAATTAAATTAGTTCTGTCTTGTCTCCGCCAACATCACATTTCAATAGTAACAATATTTGATCCAGAACTTTTGTTTTGGATCCTTTTGTGCAGTTCTAAGGTTCAGCTTCAGCTTAGGAGAGTGCAATGGAAAGCCCATATTGATCCATGAGTATTTAAAATACACATTTTGTATTTCAACTCAACAGTCTAAAGAATTTAATAGACGTTCTTTCCAAAAGACAAAACCCCAATTCCCTTCCTCTTGCAGTTTTTGTGTTTATCGGTGTTTGATGTAATCAGCTGAATGCAATTCCTCAAAATTTATGTCACGCTCAGAGGAAACCCCTGCCCAGTTAAGGTTCATCGGCCTAATCAAAATTTGGTTTGGAGGAACAGTCCAGCACCCGTTTCCTTTGTGTGTGTCAGGTGCTTCCACCTCTAGGACTTCTGATATCTGGGTATTCCCTAACCCTTGTTGCAGAGACTGAAAATATACCTGTGAGGTAGGGCAATGCCACAGCTGGGGACTTGTGGTGCTAGAAATTTAGTGGCAAGCTAAAGAAATGTTTTAAATTCTCTGAAGTCACAGTAGCAAGTAAACAAAGAGCTCCCGAAACCAGAACTCCCTCGCTACATTTGCTATATTACATGGGTTTCCCAAGGTTACACAGTGCGAAAGGTCAGTAAATCCATCATCAAGTACTAATGAATGACAAAGACAATAAAGAACCCAAAGAGTTTTAATTCCATCCCCCAGTCATACGGTAAACCACGGTGCTCATTTCAGTAAACACTAGTTCAAGGGTAAGTAGGGTCCTTGAATGCTTCTTTCTCAGCCTGTCTCTAACTCAGTGACGTTGGGCAAACTCTCTTCGTCTTTCCATAATAGAGATTGAAATGTAATGGATGGACAGTTCTGATTTTTTTTCCTGGATACTGCAATTAAGGCTCCCTAATATGAGCAAGAGCAACCACAGCGGCAACAAACCATAAAAGAGCCTAATCAATGGGGCCCCGGAATATCCACTTTGATGTGCGTAATGCAATCGTGCCTTTCCCTCAGTGGCGCGGAGCTGCTGTGAAAACCAAGTGAGCTATAGCTTGCACAGAGCAGAGCTGTGGGTGAATTATGAAAGTAATTCCCTGGCAAGTGTAATTATTTCTCTCCTCATACACTGCACTTTGAATCATGGGGTCTGGGGAAATTTGAGCGGAATGTGACAGGTACACTCCTGGCCTCAGCCACCAGAACGGTGGAACGCTTCCGCTAAAAACCGGAGATTCTTGTTTACACCCATTAATAACGTTTCTACATTAATGAATTGCATTCATGTTGTCATCCATTAAGAAGGTACTTTGAGGTCTCTCTCTGCGCAGAACACTAGCTTTTCCTGATGACTCTATTGTTATACAGCCCATAAATAAAACAAGTATTTTCCTTTCATATTTGAGGTCTGCAATTAAATCTACTAAATGGACTGCAGATGCATGGTTTACAGTAAGTGATTCATCTTGGAAGATCATGGAAATGTCGAAGTCACCACAATGAAGTAGCATAGTTGTCAAATTAGCACAATTTCAGACCGTAACAAACACCAGAAATTTCATATATATGAGTCAAACTTCTTCCTGACTTTGGCCAGTAGTGAAGAATTAAAACCCAGAAATAGGAAGGCCTGTATCTCAAAGGAATTATGATTTTATGATTGTTTTTCTACTGACAGACTCAACTGCCTGAAAGAACAGTATGTAATGGGGTAATACAGAGATTAAGAGGTGCTTGATACTAAATACAGCCTCTGACATGATAATCTTAGGAAAAGGAGATGACTTAAGGGAAGGAAAAGATCTGTTATGTTATTGAAGAGAAAATATTGGACAGAAACAGATAGAAATTGTACAGTGGAGATATACTTTTCCCTGGGACAGTCTGTGGTCTGAATTACAGTTCTGATATCTGTTGTACAGATGGCCTGTTTTCTTCAAAGAGCATCCTATCACAGTAATGACATTTCTTTAGGAAAAAGAAATATCGGTTTTAGAGACAGACGGGTTCATAGGGCATATTGCTTCGGGAGAAGAGCTTGCTTCTGTCGCTTGTGCAAACCTAGCCTCATGATCCAACACTATTCCTCATTTATGGTGAAGTAGCACGTGCAGGACTCCGATCACTGCTGCATGTTGAAGACTTGCAGAGCTACAGAAAGCATGAAGCAAGCAAAGCTGCAGCTTCAAACCCTGCCCTATGCCAGGCTGTTAGGAGACTTCATGTCTGCTAGACTGACTTCATCTGGAAAAATAAATTTATTCTATCCTTGTGCTACACAGTAGATCCGGGTAACATGCCCTAGACACTTTATACAGCCCTGGAAATCTGGGGCTGGAGCCAAGCAATCAACCTCAGAGAAAGTAAATTACTGGTTTCCATACATATGACAGAATTCTCAGGTGACACAATGAAAATGGCCCATAAGAGCCTAAAATAATTGTTAATTAGTTACATCATCATCAACACTTGTTATTTACTGTATAGATCTTAATTGTCTCCTTCTAAAAGCATCAGTCAAATATTATTCACTGCCACGAACAAAGCATTGGCTCACAAGCTCAACAAGCAAATCCTGTCTCCTGAGAAGAACAAGCAAACAACCTAAACTTCCCAGTGGTGTCTGATGCACCAATGGCACCCATTTGTCTGCAGGCTTCTGTTACTGTCTTACTTACTGAATGTTACAACTCACTTTACCAGCCAGGATTGCTTTCTCAAAGGTGAGAATACCTGTCTATTTACACAACTCATATAGATGGCCTCTATAGTAGCACTTCACTTACTTAAAATTTGCATAGAAGAAAGCTGGAGTTCTGAAAATCGCAATGGATTACATTATCCCAGTCCCCTTGCATGTAACTAGAGATCCCTAGTACCAGAGAGGAAATATAAACTGGGAATTTCAGCAATGAATATTCAGATGGGTTTCTCTGGTACCTGTCCATCTCTATTCAAATTGAGAGAAAAAAAAAGTATTTATATTTGGGAATAATTTTCAGGAACATAACCTTTTAGCCTGGGCAACTGGCTATCTAATGAGCTTCCCTACAAGAGATTCAGGAATAAGATCCCCCCACCCTTAGTTGTGAAATTTAAATATAACAAAAAGGAGCAAATAATTATTATTTCAATTTAGGGGATGAGCAGTAAAATCAAATGGAAAAAAAAAATCTGGGGGTCATCCAAATAAATAAAACTAAAAAACCTTAATAACAGATTTTTCGGGCCAAATAAAACATTATTTCATTCTGCTTGGCTTTGTTTTATTAGGATTATTTTCCTCAAAATTGAGCTAAATAAAAATGAAGCAAGCAAGAATAAAGTGTTGAGGTATTTACTTTTGCAAATGCTTAACTGCAGTGCTTCAAGAAAGAAATAGTACTTCCATCTGAAACTGTTCACTGAACTCAGCTCTGTTTCCAAACCATTCAACCTTTCTGAAAACACATTTATCCCTCGATAACGTCTTTATCTAAATAATTTCACCTGGATCTATTCCAGAGAGGTTGTTTCTGCCCAGTGAAATAAGAAGAAATCTTCTGGTCCAAGACCTCCTGGCCACAAGGCAGAGATCTAGAGGACGCGTAAAATACAACAGCCACTGCCCACAGGGTCCAGGTAGACAGTCATGCTTCAAGTTTTATGGGTTTTCTTGATTCAAAATCCTTATTCCTCACCCACCAGGATGGCAGTAACTACATGCTGTGTTTGGCTTCTACCCTTTCAGAAAGACAGGAGAACGGGCACAGGACGCTAGACTAATACAAAACTCAGCAGTTGCAAACATTTGTTTCAGGAATATACTTTGGCCACAATGATTTCCCTGGGGAAATACTTGTGAGGCGTATGAGGTATGCAGAAAACATAGGCAGATATAAAAATACATTTACATTCATAGAGGATGGTCTTAAACTTTGGGAAGCTTTCCTCACAAAATATGTAATACATTGGGGCATTCAGTAAATAGGTGTGCTGCTTTGTGCTTGGCAGTGGTAGGCGATTTTTGCATCCTATAAATCTATAAATTGAATTCATCCTGCTTACACCCTTAGACTTACAAATTGTTAGATGAGGAGCAACTAATGGATAAGCTGGTGATTTATTTTTAAAAGATGCATACCACTGCTTTTTGGGCACTTAAAAGAATATGGATACTGGATGTACCCTTCTTGATGCCTGGGTCCCAGGAAATGAGGAATTGCTTTGTATACTCCCTATCCCCATGCACACACTTTATTCACGATCTCAGGAAGTCCTGCTATTGAGGAGTGGAAAGCGCTGCCGTCGTGCAGAGATCCATCGTGCAAAGGCAAAGAACGGATGAGGCATCAGCAATGGTGCCAGGTAATGCATAATGCAAAAGGACATGTATAACTAATTTATTAGTATAAATTTGACTCTTAAAAGAAAAAAGTACATGCGAAGTAAATGTTAAAGAATCAAACCCTACCTGCCTTACTCCTAGAGACAAACCCTGACTTCGCTAAAACCAACGGGGTGGGATTTGCCCCAAACCATGCTACTGTTCACAGGTGACTCACTCCTGAACCTGCAACACCATGCAACCAGGGCCATTACTGCCAATCCTGACAGAAGGATCCATCCTTTCCTACGAGCTTCCCCAGTGGCGCGACTGGGCACCACCCTCAGCTGGGCAGGGATGCACCCCAAGCTCGTCACCAAAGCCAAACCAAGCCGCTTACCTTTTAGTGAGGCGACATGGGATAAAGCTTGTGCGTAGGTGGCTGTGTTGAGTAGAGTCCCCGGCAGGCAGGAGGGGAAGAAGGGTCCGGTAGGACCAACCGCTCGACTCAGGCTGGAGGAGAAGAGAAAATGGCTTGCAAAAACAGAACTAGCTGATTCAAGACAGTGTGTGTGTGGGAACACAAATGTATATTTGTGTCATGATCTCAGGCTCTATGGCAGCAAAGCCTGGCTAAACATTAGCCTCCCAAAGGCACTAGTATCCCTGCAGGAAGCACTTTTGCCCCTGAGTTGCAAGGGAGATGCTTCATTTTCTCATGATTTGGGCTCAGGCCAGGTCTCAGCCAGGTCTCAGCTCATGTCAGGTCTCAGCCTGGCATGAAGCAAGTCTGTGTTTGTGCATGTTCACATTCAGAAAGAGGTGCTTGACACACGCATTACTCTTACCTCTGCTGGATCTCCAGATTCTCTTTTTTATTCCTGGTTTGATCTGCTGGAGAAGGGGAATTTAAATTCCTCACAGGAGGAGCCACGTCGGCCATTGCTTCCTTGGAGCCTTCCTGGTCGGAGGTGCCTCTCTCCGTTTTCCTCCATTTGGCTCTTCGGTTCTGGAACCATACCTGGAGCAGCAGAGCAGTCAGTGCCAACACCGTGTTTAGCTGGGCATGAAGCGGGGAAACTGTTCATAATTTGCCACTCTCAGGAAATCAGTCATTTTGAAGCTTGGTAAAATTTTTCTGTTACATATTTTGCATCCTATTTTGCTTGCGCCTTAAGAATACACTTGTATCTGGAGTATTTCTGTGCCTAAAGACATCCTTTTGGATGTCTTGGCATGTTAAGAAAAAATCCAAGACTCCAATGTTACTGTATCAATTAGCAAAACATTTAAGCCTACGCTTACCTTATGCACACATCTAACATTCACTTCTATGTTTTAATGCGTATTTAAGTACCTTCTTTATAGGGACAGAATTATATATCTAAGTACTCTGAAGGAACTGTGTATAAATCTTTAAATGAGCTCCTGCTAGAATTAGAAGGATAAAAACTGCAAAGTCGGGTATCAGGGTGTCTTGGCCATCTCATCCTCATTGCGATGGGAGTTGAAACTAGCTGCTGCTCTTGGCCAGACCTACATTTAGTGACTTGAGGAGGAGTAGGTACTAATCTTGGAAGACCTTTCTGCAGTCTAATAAATGTTACTTTTCAAAACTTATTTTTCTTTGATACACAACATAAATGTTCATGTTCTTTAGGACCAGCACTCATTTTTTTTTTCTCTCATTTACCCTGGGGCTGATGCTCTGAAAGCACCTTATTGAGGTAAAAAATACCAATCTTCCCTTGAGGTTAGGAAATCCACATTTTAATACATGACTTCAAGTACAGGCAAGATTGTTATTATTATTATTCCCCTCCTACAACTCCATTTTTAGTTAGCTGCCTTTTAATTGCATGTATCAGCAAATGTTGAATAATGATTTTATCTATATTCTAAATTTAGAGCAGTTAAATGCAAAGCAAAATGCAGACACTTTCTTGCGTCTTAATTGAATGAAGGTCACAGCTATAACAACATTTAATTGAGCTATTTTTCATTATCATATTTTAATGACTTTGCACTGACAGTTCGCCTGCTTCTGAGGAAAGAGCATGATGAAGTCGTTTATTTCCCTATTTAGTTATTGTTTGACAACATCATCTTCGATTAAGACTCTGCTTTATAGCACATTAATCATATTTGAATGAGCAAGGGGTATAAATGTAAACATATCTCCCATCCTCTGTGTTTCCCCATGTCCCTGCATGAAAGCAGGCTAAACAAATGCTTGCATCTATTGTCTGTTTGCATAATAGCCAACAACAAGGCTGAACACCAGTCCTCAGCAACCTAATTGTCACCACCCCTATCTCACCCTTGCACCTTTCAGAAAGAAGTTATGATCTTCCACTTCTGAATGCTCAATAATTGTCCCATTTATCTCAATTTGCAGTTCAGTCTTTAGGCACCAATAGCCAAAATGGCATTTTATATTATTTTTAAGCCAGTACCTACAATGTACCAGCAAAAGGAGATTTTCATTCCCAAATAATAATCAGTTTAATTTGCCCGCATATGACCAATGATTCATGTTCAGATTTAATAATCAGGATCACATAATCTGATTATAGGAGAAATAATTTGTTTACAATCCCCAATTTACTGTGGTGAATTCCATTATCTCTCTTCAGCCATTGGGTTTTAAGAGATACTAACATGACCCTAGGGAACAAAAGGCAAGCTATTATATTTCCTACAATTAGATCTTTGCATAGTCTTAACCCCGAGCACCCAAATAAATAAATAAGTAAATAAAAATACAGAAATGGCATGAAGAAAACCCTGTAAATAAAATGAATACATAATAGCATTCAAAAACGGCTTGCAAATCAGCAGTGGATGCCTGCAGAGCTCTATGGATCCATCTCTTACAACTGCAGGACTGCTGTTCTTAGCATCTTGGAGACCTTTGAGTAAAGTTAATTGCTGGATATGGAAAAACAAATAGTTGGATCAAAAAAAAAAAAAAAAAAAAAGCAGAGAGAGAGAGAAGAAAGGAAAGTGGGGAGAAGAGCGTTGTTATGGGCAGTGGCACTTCTTGAATCATGGTAAATGTGTGGGAATTAGTGTGCAGGCTCCGTAGCCATCTAAATTAGCCTTTTGGAAAGTAGGCAAAGGGGAGAAAAGTTGAGGGCGTGCGGAGGATTCTTCCTGGCAGCTGGGCTCCCTGCAGCTGACTAACCCCCCTGCTTGACAGTGGCCATAGCGGCTTTGGAGAATCTCGTCTCAGCTCTTTTCTCTACACCCCCCTGCTCCAAAAGCAAGGAAATGGATGTGCATTGATGTAATTTAGTACCTTGGAGACGCGGACAAATTAGTGTAGAACATTATCACTAGTTAATTATGAATGACCGATTAATCAACCTAATCTAATATTCCACATTATGTTGATGTTATTAAAGTGCATCATGAAAATGACAGATCGTCTTCATTTGCGTTCTTTGGCCAAATGTGCACTCTGCAGCCGTGATGTCAAAAAAAAAAAAAAAAAGGAAAGAAAAAGTTTGCCAGTTTGAATACCCCAGAGTTAAATCGTTTGTGTACCTGCACCCGGGCCTCCGTGAGGTTGATTTTCATGGCCAGCTCCTCCCTGGTGAACACATCGGGGTAGTGGGTTTGGGCGAAAACGGCTTCGAGCGCCTCGAGCTGCAGGGGGAGAGCGGAGCGGGGTGAGGGCGGCGCGGCGGCAGCGCGGGGCAGCGCGGCGCGGCGGCTCCTACCTGCTGCAGGGTGAAGGTGGTTCGGTTGCGCCGCTGCTTCCTGCGCAAGAAGCCGTCGTCGAAGTCTCCGGCGGAGGGAGCCGCGAAGGGCGCCGCGCCTGCGGGCGGCAGCGCGTCAGGGCCGCGCGGCACCGAGCGGCGCCGGGGCCGGGGACAGCGCGGGGTGTCCCAGTGGCCCGGGACGGCGACGGGGAGGGAGCCCCTGCCCCCAGCCGCTGCTCCCCCACCGCCAGCGGGGACACCCCGCCCGCCAAAGGGACGTTCTCGGCCCGTTTATTTTTTCTAAGGGCGAAGAGATGCGACCGTGGCTGAGGCGGGAGTGTAAGTAACCGCTGGAAGCTGGAAGTTTGTCCCGGTCGGAGATCGGGAGAGAGGGGATAGCCCGCGGGCCTGCACACAGGGCACTGCCCCCTGCCTCCCCTGCTCCCCGAATTAAGCATCACTAATACCCTGCCACGGCTGCCTCGCCCCCTTTTTTGTTTACTGACAACACAGCGTGAAAAGAAAAAAAAAAAGAAAAAAAGAAAAAAAAGTCACAAGTAAACAGCAAAGCCCCCCAAACAGCGCCATGGCCCGGGACCGTCCTGCGGAGCGGTGGAGTGCGCCGCGAAACGGTGCTTGTCTGGCAGCGACATTTGGGAAATAAATCCTGCCCCCCCTCCCACCTGGCACATACGGGATAGCCCTGGAAGGGGAGAATTACTGAGTAAAATGATGTCCCGCTCACCTCGAGGGGCCACTCACTTTACCCGGGAGTACCCAGAGCTGCCCGAAAGGGTTTTTTTTCTGTGGCTGCTGCTTGGGTAGTTTATTTTTGCCTTTTTTTTTTTTTTTTTGTTCCTGCTTGTTTGCCTCGTTTTCCACCCGGGCCGCCCTGCGCCGTGCGGCTTTCCCAGGGCCGCCCTTCCGCGCTGACCGCTGCGGCCAGGGAAGGCGCTGCCGCCCTGAGGGGTGAGCCTGGCCCTGGGGCCACACTCAGCCGCAGAGCGAAACCATCAGTCAACAAAAAGCCGCACAAAAAAAGCGCGTTTCGAGCCGTCTGCCCAAAACTAACGAAGCCGCCGGGCGGCACGGGCAGGGGGGCGGCGGGGCGCAGTGGGGACCCGGCTCGGCCCCCAGGCCGCTGCTCGGGGCAACGGACAATTTCCCCGGGGCTGCGGCGCGTTAGGATGCGGGGAGGCCCTGGCGCGGGGGAGCAGCGACCCCGGGGCCCCTCTCGCGGCCCGGCCCGGCGGGGAATCCCCGGGCAGCGGCTGGGGCAGCCCGGCCCGGCCCGGCAGCCGAGTTGGACGGCGGGGACTGGGCTGCTCCCCGCGCTGCGAGCGGGGTGCGCGGGCTCCACGCGTGTGCGCCGTGACCCGCGCAGCCCCCGGCTGCTGCCATTAAAAAAAAATAAAAGTCCCTAATCATTTTTTAAGGAAAATCAAAGAAAAAACAAATATTTTCTTTCTTTTTTTTTTCCCTCTCTTTGTTTTCATCGTACTCTGCCTTTCCTCCCTCCGCCCGCAGAATGTTCGTAAAACAACATTAAAGATTTATGCGGTCCCTTTGCTGGAGGGAGGAGGCGTGACCACGAACTGAAAGTGTCCCGATTAAAGCCATGACACCAACATCTGTGCTGGGTGGGGAGAAAAGCTTCTCTTTCGTAGCCCGAGGCTCAACGGCGGGATCGCTATCCACAGAGGGGAGGCAGGTGGCAAAATAACGGGGAGGGGGGTGTAAAAATGAGGCCTTTCCAACAAGAATCAAATTAGAAAACAACAGCAACAACAACAAAAAAGCCATCCTTCTTTCCATCCTGTGACAATAGGGCGAATAGCTGGGGGCGGGGAGGGGAGGAAATAGGGGTGCGTTTTCTTTTTCCTTTAAAAAAGACGATGCGCTTTTGTATGGAGTTAATCTCTCTTTAGGTTTGCGCTTAGGTAAAGCGTGTGTCGGCTCCCGCGTGCGCGAGGGCACCGAGAAGCGCTGCCCCTCGGCGCGCGGCGCCCAGCGCGACCCGCGCAGCGCGGCGCGGCGGGGACTCACTCACCGTCCAGCTGCGGCGGGCAGTGGAAGTAGAACATGGCCCTGCGGCCGCGCACCGGGGCCGCGCCGCGCGCGGGGCACCTGCGGGCACGGAGAGACGGGGAGCGGGGCGAAGAGCGGGTGAGTGAGCAGCAGAGAGAAACTCCCCGGTGATCCCAGAGCCCATCCCAGAGGAGGCAGAGAAAACTGTGCCTCGCGCTGCAGGCATCGCGCGGAACAAGCCAAAGGCGGAGAACTCCGCGGTAGCTGCACGAGCATCACAATCAGCAAAAGTTCGTTGCTGATATTTCCGCTGCCCCGCTCCCCTCCCCAAATAGTAGATAATATCTGCCTGCTCTTCATCCCTCTATCCCTCCATCTACCCACTCATCAATCTATTCATCCGTCCAACTATATATTATCTAAACTATTTCCTTCCAGGTAAAATAATTGCAAAAAAAAAAAAAAAAGTCTTAGAATCGTAGAGCTAAGAACTGACTGCTTTATAAAACAAACATAAAACTACAACAACAAAACCCTATTCTTCCTAAATGAAATAATCATAAAACCTAAAAGCTGTCTTTCTTTTAAAACATCCACACACTGAGGACTGCGTTCAGGTTGGAAAACAATGTCCTCGGCAAGAAAAAAAAAAAAAAAAAAAAAAAAAAAAGTCAAATGCATATGCAATTATATCAAATATCCAGAAGGCAAATAAAAATATTAATCCATACCTAAGCCGAAGTACAATCACCAGTAAGGTTTGAGGTATTTTGCGCTGGAATAAGGCGCTGAGAGTTGCTGGCTGTGGAGACAGAAAGGCTCTGTGGAGTTCTGGAAGTGGCCAGATGTCTTTATATCTGTCTACAGCATGCTCTGCCTCTCAGCACTTGCCTTTATAATCTCACGCATAATTGGCCTTAATCTGATTATTTCCAGCGCTGTCTACAGTGAGTAACTTGGATAGGTCTATTGGGCCCTACAAATGGCCCACGTGGTGCGTGGAGAAAAAAAAAAAAAAAAAAAAAAAAAAAAAAAAGTAGAAGAAAAGGAAAACCCGTCATTTCTCAGCAAACATCAGGAATGCGAACAGTACCAACAAACCTCCTGTATTTGGGAGCGTTTGGTGTTCGGGGGCTCGGCGCGGCCCCCTGCATGCCGCGGAGCCGAACCGAGCCGAGCCGAGCCGAACCGCGCCGCGCCGCCCGGCCCCGCGCCGCCTGATCACCGCCGGCTGGGTCTGGGGGGCCGCTTTGCCCCCGCCGGGGCTTTCCAAGCGCTCGTACCGAAGCAAAGTTTGATTTTGTTCACAGCGAGGGGTCCCTGGATTTATGCTCGCTTCCCGTCTGCAAATGATATGCGGCGGGACCCTTTGCAATTACTTTTAAAATGCATTCGAGACGGAGGCTCAGCGGAGAGAGATGGCCCTTGCCTCAGCCCGGGTGAAAATTAGACTTTAAAGTACCCAGATGAAATTTTCAAGTCAGGGACGCGGGATTGGATCAAATCACATAAACTGCAAAAAAAGCAAGTATAATGGCGCATAATTGGTTCTGTAATAGCATTACACAAGGATAATAGCCTGTTATGGCCCCCTGCACATTAAGTGCTTCCCTGGCGTAAAGCCTTTATGATATTAAAGGGGGAATATAATGATATTTTGGTTATTAAATGCGTGTAATTAATTTATGCACCACTGAAAATAAAGTTGGTATTATGACCCACTCAAGATGCATCAGAAGATGTAAGTCAGACAACTGTTGATAAGTTCTGGTGTCTATGTTACGTCTAGACTGTTGATTTTATTTTGGAACAATTGCTTCTCCGGCAGACTACACAAATTTAATATTTTATAAACATTGTAATGTTCTGTGCAGGAAGGGCGAGCAAATCTACACAGGCTCTCTTAGATCTAATGGGAGTTTAAAGACATAGCACATTCATAGCAGAGCAAAGGAGAGGGATACAGAGAATACAGGTGCAACAATAGATAGAGATTTTTAAAAGAGGATGCATTTGGAAAGTTATTCTGCATATAGGATCTCATTAAATAAACACTAATGAACCTTGGGAATATCACCTGCTCTGTTGCCTCTTACACTAAGAAAGGATGGGGAAATCTCCCTAATGCATACCCAAGCTTTCAATCTTAACAAGCATTATTTTAGCAAAGGAAGGCAGAAATTAAACGTATCGGAGATGCAAATAGATCTTATCCATTACTTTACAATTTTAGCACAATAGTGATTTAGAAGCTGCATTCAAATTTGTGCATGTATACACATATATATTTATATAAACACTTTAGGAAAAGCACCCTTTAACACGAGATATTGACTTACCACCCAGGCAAGTCTCTGTACAGAAAAGTGAAATATGAACCAAGCTGGCATTTACAGCACCATGCAAATCCATGTTTTCAATCCAGTTATACTCCTTAAAATAGCAGCACAAAGTCTAGGCCAATCAACTTTAAAAAGAAGAAAATACTGAGGTACTATCTGGGTCTTTCCCTGCCAGCCTCTGCTTCCAGACCTTTAAAATCCATACAGGACCAGCTCTGCAGGAACCCTTTGCATAGAGGCAAACGAGCCCTTTCCTTGTCAGGCAGAGAGAGGAGGAGAGAGAGACTGAGAGTGTTTTATCATAAAACCCCCTAATAAAATAATAATAACTTCATTATGGCGCTCTCAGGCCTTGCTGTAGTCAGGGGGCTGCATTGCTCTTTTGGCTCCGAGACTCACTTTCCCCAGCAGTTTGAAGCCTGCAAGTTCAGCGTATTCCAGGAGGCAAAGAGGGTGAAATGGAGCGCGGGGAAGTGCTCCAAGCCACTGCTTTTTAAATAGAAGCACAAAGACCCTGGGCCGGGCGAGGCTCAACTTCTCCCAGGGAGCAGCAGCTGCAAAGCAAGGAGAGAGCTAAGCAGCATACCCCCCCACACACACACCCCTCGCCATTTCAGAGCCTGTTTAATTTTAATGCACGAAGCGCGGAGTTGACATAATTAAAAGTTAGCTCGGTGGGGCCGGCCCGGCTGCCGCCGCCCGCGGCGGCGCGTTCAGCACCGCGGAGAGCGACCGCGGGGCCGCCTCCGCGCCCGGCCCGGCCCGGCTCGCAATGCCCGGCCGGCTCCGGGCCTGACGTCCCTGCCCGCGGGGGCGGCTGTGCCGCATGTCTCTAGTAGCCCCTCTCGTCCAGTTACCGAAGGACCTCTTAAAAGAGAATCCAAAGCATGAAATAACATGCAGAGGTGAGCGACAAAATCTCGCTAAAAATAAATGAATAAATAAAAAACAAAGCAAAGTGCTTAAAGTCTCCCTCCCATATCCACTCGCACATACTGATGTTAGTCATCATTACTAGGTCTGCAGAGGAAAGTCTAAGTAAATATAATTCTGGGTAGACTTTCTCCTGCTTGCCATGCATCTGAAAGCAAAATTGTTTCTTTGCTGCACACACAAACACACCTCTTTTTTTTTTCACCTATAACAGTAAAATTTTAGGATTGAGTAGATGAGCAAAATCACCGAATGGGTATTTCCCTTCCAGAGCTTCATCTCCGAGGGGATTGTCTGCAAACCTCAGGAGACTCTGAATGGCTCAAGTTTGAACAAATGGCTCGTGTGGCTTTTCTTGTCTGAACACTTCCTTTCCCGTGACTCCCAATATCTGACACCCCCCCATACAAACACATGCAAAAGACTAACAGCTAAAAGGTTATTTTACCTTAATTCATGTGCAGTAAAATGTATTTTCCAATTAACCAAATTTGCCGATTTGTCCCGCTTGGACACTCTTATAATTTATAATGTAAAAGTGTTCTTTCTTTATCTAAAGACCAAGGTGACTGCTTTATTTTTCTGTAACCTCTTTACACTTGATGTTCACCAGACTCATAATGTTAATTGGCTTCATATACGGATCATCAGTTTAATGAAGGAATAAATCCTATGTTGCTTTATGTCCCTCTGTTTTAACAATGATTGCTTTAATGAAGAATGTGACGCGTTTGAAATCAAACTGCAGCAGACATTAGAGGATTTTTTTTTAAGATTGAAATGCTTATTTAAGGCTAAAGCCATGAAATTTCTGTATTTCAAAAGCTCATATTTAAATCATTTCCCATGGAAAATATCACCATATTCTGCAGCAGAGAACTTTTGATTTCTAACTCTGACCAGAGACTAGAGTAACACAGTTTTGTAATATAGACATCCCAATTAGGTTATTAAAATATTTCTGTGCTGAACATATACCACTGCAATATTCATTCACAGTTTAAGTAAAACTCCTACTGAGTTCGAAGGTAGTTATGCCTGCCTAAATAAAGATTCTTTGTGGCTAGCGATACATTTCTTTGTTTTCCTACTATATTTTCACTATTCACGTATAGATGAAGAAAAGTATGGGGGGGCGGGAAAGAATTGTCAGTTCACGTATAAAAGCTCTGGATTGCTGTAATCTATTTCTCCCCATGGGGATTTTAGGATTTCGGGAGCAAGGGTAAAATGTAATGAAACATGGGCTCCTGGAGGCAGGTGACTGCAAATCAGAGCATCAATTAGGCCAAGCTGGAAAGCAGCAATTAGACCAAACAGCACGTGCCAGCTACACTAGGAGGTTTAAAGTGTACAAAGCAAATGCTTTCTGATGATTGAACTTTTACATCTCTGGTTCCCTACACAATGAAAATAAGTCTTTCTTTTCTCCAATGGGGCCTGAATATAGCAGGTATATATATATACATTTTTCTCATTTAAAAACTGTTGTCTGAACTGAAATTATATGGTTCTTAGACATGATTAAAATTACATGATTCTTAATAGGCAACACTGAAGAAGAAATTCTCTAATCAAAGCCTGTGCCTGGGCTGAGCAATCAACATACTTGGCCAGAAGTTTCAGGGTATGGCAAGGGAAAGGCAGGGGAGGGGAGGAAGGATATAATCTTAAATTACACACCACTAAAAAGTCCTTCAGTGTGTCAGGTTTGACCCAAAGACCTCTTAGGACCTGTTTTGTACTTGCTCAGCCCAGGCCGCATGAAGTTTAAAGCACACACACACACGAAAGTAACACTTACTCAGTAATCACATGTAGTTATTCCGTCTGTGCGCGCTGTGTGTTTCCTTTTGGACCCAGCCGGGACTATTTTCCTATGGTCAGAATTGCATGAATGTGTAGAAGACGGTCCATAAACCATACTTCACCTCCTTCTCTTGGAGAACAAGGAGATACTCTGTGGCATCTTTAGAGGCCTGAATGTTAGTGGCCTAGCTTGCCGAAACTGTCAGGAAACAGTTCCCTACCTCGAACTATGCCTTTAGCAAATATACGCCTTGTCCCTTCACTGCTTACCATTTGCAGTGATTCAGAATGTGCAGACTGGAGGTATCTCCGTACCTTTAGACATACGGAAAGAAATATTCACAGTTGGTCTGGGCGAGAACTGAAACAGGGGCCTACAGAGGCCTTTGGTTCTCCACCCTTGGAAATTCTTAATTCAGCTGCTCAAGGGCCTGAGCATGAACTTGAAGTCAACACTTATTTGAGCAGAAGGTTGGACTAGGTCTTCTCCAGAGGTCCTTTCCAGCCTAAATTTTTATGTGAATACATTATTGAATAGTTTTTGATAAGTCAAACATAAACGTATTTTTAAAACGTCAAACTAAATCAATTCTTCCATTTCCCAGACCTACTGCATAACTATTTTCATTTTGTGGTATGTTAGGTAAAACTTCCAATGAACATTTGGAAACAATTTCCAGAGATATATTGGCTTATCTTGTTAAATTAGATATATAAAAAAATGAGTATCTAATACGCTTAAGGTATTATGCTTAGCACACTGCTTTAGAAAATGCCTGCCCTGTTCTGTCAAGAGACCAGGTTTTACTGCCTGTCCTTCCATTCTTTTTCTCACATCATCATCTGTTCTAACACTGACTTTGTCCTGCTGAAGTCTTGACACCTTTCACTGATAGCTTGGGGTTAGTAGTGACTATCAATACCGCCTTAGTAGATTCAGTAACAAATTTGATGTGGACTAGGTACAGGCAAAGAATTGCACTTCTTTCAAGCTAGCTAGATCACACAGTGGAGTTTATATCGACTTTTAAGTTACATGATGATTTTATGCTGCTTGACATTCTGTCAGGCATTCTGAACAATTATGAACAAGGCATTCTGTCTTGTTCTTGTTCAGAGGCAAAAAAATACATATATATATATTTTTTACGCTGTTCTGAACCAATATTTGGGATTTATGACACTACGATGTTTTATGCTGTGAAGCCATCACACTTTTGAATCCTAAAATTAGATTTACAATATCACAAAAGCATGATTTTGGTTAAATGTCGAACATTTTAGTAACAGGTAATTTTCTTACTTGCAGGCAGAACTTAATTCTTTCTTTTTTTCCAAACAAGAAAACACAGGCTGAAACCTAGCTCTGAATTAGGGCCATTAGTATCTGCACGAATCTATATGGTCACGCATCCCTGCATCAACAGAAATTTAGCAGACTTTCATTCTGTGAACGACTTCTAGCAATAAACCCAGGAGGAAGAAAGGAAACGTTTAATAACCTGCTTTAAGGCACAATTGTCGTATTCACCAAAGGTCAGTTCACACCTGCTAACTGCTCTCCCTGGAGGTGAGCTACACACACCAGCAGGGGACAAATGGCCTAGGCGTGACGTATTTTTTTGCACAAAGCCACTGAAATGCATCCCAGGGATGTGGCAATGTTCTCCAATTATCCCCGAGTGCTCCACCTCAGCTACAGGTAAGGCAGATCAGCCTTTGGGAAGCAGTGTAGGATGAACCAGGAGGGAGGGTGTCTACATGAACAAGAACAACGTGCAGAATATTCATGTGTACATATTTGCTAATGGGTGCATGTGACCCTAAAGGAGTTCAGCTGGGCACCGGCTGGAGAGTTGAGTGTCTGTGACAGAAACTCAGCTTCTCTCCTCCTTTCAGGAGACAAAGCTCCAGGGCTGTGACCAAAATCCTGCCCTCTGCGGATCTTTGAAGTAAAGCACACACTTAACACTTTTCCTGCAAAGAGCGCTAGGTCGTTACCGTAATAACTACCCAGTCACTTTGAAAAGAGCTCTGCATCTTCCTGATAGATGCCCCATGCTGAATATAATCTTGCAAGGCCCTGAGAGGGAGCAGAGCACAGACCTGCCGGTTACAGCACCGCATGCGCTCCAGATTCCTCACGAAGGACGTTTAAGATGGCCTCCTCATCGCAGAGGAAGCCACCAGTCTGCCCAGGCAATTCCTTCCACCTTGTCTGCCCAGGTAATTCCTTCCACCTTAGCAGCCACCATGCCCTCACTTGGTGGGATCACTCCCACCCCACGTACCCGGCCTCTTCCCTGTCAAACCTGGGGCAACATATGAGCTATGGGAAGGGCATAGCTATGGGAAGGGCTGCAGCCTGGATGGGTTCCCATGCTACCCCGGAGTCTCTGTGCTTCTGAAAGCTGCCCACGGGCCTGTGGGAGTAGCGAGCAAGTTGTGTGATTTACCAGAGGAAAACAGACCTCACACTGACCCCATACAGTTGGGATGAGGCAGAGACTCGTGGTCTGGGAGAGACGCAGCCCGAGTGCGCAGCTGGACAGGCGCAGAGCCACTCGCACGAGGACACCAGGACACGCGGCCCTCACCACGGCCTTCACACAGGATCTCCTCTGTTTACCTCTGATTTCCTGGGTGTAGATTGCTCCGCGTGGCTCCCTGAAGGAGATGCCCCTTCCTTTTGCTCCTGCTGTTTGCAGGGCAAGCTCCCCAGGGGTAGCTGGGGCCCTAATTGGCATTTGCAGAGCATCCGTCATGATGGGGCTTGCTGTCACTCTCTCACTTGCCGCTGTTGTGATGTAAAAAGGAATGTAAAAAGGAATAAAAAATGGATAACCCGACTGCATCACTGGTGCTTCTCCAGGCTGTCCAGTCTGAATATTAACTCTACTCCCTCAAAAATTGTAGCTGCTGTTTCTTGTACACTGTCGAAACAGAAGGTGCCATGATTAAAGCAAGGCTCAAAAGTGCAGCATTTCTTATTTGGGTGTTCTTATTCGTTCCAGTCAAATTTAGCAAGAAAATGTACTTTTATCATTAAAAAAAAAAAAAAAAGGGACCTGACTTGCACCTAATTGTTATTCTAATTACAAGTCCTGCTGTAGTGTAAATTTTTTCCCTTGGCATTATTATGAACCTCATTTCCTTACAAAGTCCAGGATAAACAATTCCAATATATTTTGTTTTAATTATCAGAGTTTAATGGAGCATAATGAGACTATGTTGAGTGGTGCAGAAAAAAATAATAATTTAATGCATGCAAAACTACTGAGTGCTTCTAGCTTGACTGTGCATATTTCACCTATTGTGGTGCAGCACTTTGTTAGCTAATATTCAATGTGCCCATCGTTTATTTATTAATTATACCTGCTTTTCAATGGAAAAATCAGTCTTTTTTCCTGGTATCTTAAACAAGAAGAAACCCATTGAGATAGCCTGGAAAAAATAGGCAATTTTCTGAGTCGAGTGGTGAAGGATGCTGCAGATACACTGCTGATGGTGCTTGAAGAAGTGTTTGTTGTGTTACAGATACAAGACTGGGGTGTGTCGCAGAAGCTGTTCCAAATGCAGCCCCTCTCCCTGCATTACTTCACAGATCAAACTTCAGGCTTTAGTCTGTCAGATCCCTGCTAAAAGAAGCATCGATAATAACAGCTGAAGTCACCAACTCAAAGTGACCTTGCCTGGACTCTCACTCTGGATGCCTTTTCCCAGTCACAAGCAATGGTTCCTGCAGATTTAAAATCCCACAGCCACTCTTGCAATAAAAAGGAAATACAGCAAAACAGCATCCAGAAAATAACTTAGTAAGGTGAGATTATGATTCTTTACTCAGGTGAGATTATGATTCTTTACTCTTTCCAAGTCTCTTTGACCAAGTCCAACAGACAGGAGAGGCTAATAGCCCTATTCCATTAGCAGTTAGCACCACCCAGCTACTGGGCTTGTATTTCACCTTCATAACCTAACCACATACTAAGATTTTTTTCCCCTCTTCTTCCTCCACACAGAAATTTTACTTAGGCCAAGAAATATTTTTCCCATTTGACTGGGAACCCATGACATTCACCCATGCACTTTTGCACAGCATCCTGTCCAGTTCCGGTGGGTGGCTCCTCCACCCCACACTGCTCCAGGCTGCATGTCCAAGTAAGTACATCCACCGAAGCCAGTGGGAATGACCTCTCTTTCCAGAAAGAATTTGATCACAGCTTTAGGAAGAAGGTTCAAATACAGCATGACAAAACAGACCAATATTACATTGTACATTTTTATTTGAAAATTAATATTTTATATTACAGATTAAGTTAATATACTCAAAATACTCATTTTTTAAATAAAATTATATAAATCAGTATTTACAGAAAAACATTTACATGAATATTTTTCTGATCTCTTTTTTTTTTCTCCATTTCATTGGAGTAAAAAATTCTCCATAAATTTTCTGTCCATGGTGGGTGTCACATTGTCAGGTTTCAGCCTCCTTCAGTGAACACTGAAGGCAAGAAACCTAACTGGGTTTAAGGCACAGCTCAGTGAGCTGACCGAGGAACTGCTGTGGTCTGATGGCCTGCATTAAAAAGTAACAAGACATCAAGATGTCAGGGGTCCTCTTCTATGCCTGTGTCCTATGTGTCAAGGGAGAATGAAAGGGAAGTGAGCATCTCCCATCAAACTTTCCTTAGACACAGGAGCAGGGCACCCTCTAACATGTTCTCATAGACCTTCAAAGTCATCTCCCTTCCTTCCTCCCTCCTGTGCAATATGGGTTCCTAGCCAAGCTGAGGACACCAATGTACAAACACACACTGAAACACAGACTCTGCTGCCCCACAGAGAGCTGAACAGCCACAGCAGAGCACGGTGGAAGAAAAGGAATACAAAGAGGGGCACTTGCTGGCCCTTCACCATGCAGAAGAGCAACCCCAGTCAAGTCACATCTCCTAAGTCCCACATAGCTACTAGCTCTGTTCCCTTGGATTTCTTAGTGGGCAGCAAGTTGCATTTGACAGATCTGGTGAGAGCTCTGAACAAACACACATCCCCAAAACTCTGGCTAAAAGTGAACAAGCCTTTGGATCACACAGCTGAAGCTGAGTAAGGTTCTGTTCCTGAGGGAGCTGCACCCCTGTCTGGGCTTGAGGCAGGAGCAGATGCCTGTTGAGTTGCCTCAATATACTAAACAGCACCTTTGTTTGAATGTTCACTTCATGTATTTGGATTCTTTTACACAACAATTCCAGTTTTTCATATTTTCCCGTGGATCTTCGGGTGTCAAAGCGGTTTCCATGCAGGTCAGCACACCCCCCAGGAAGCCCACAGCTCTTTGAAAGGCAGCCTTACACTTTTCACATGGCCACGGTGTGTGTTGGTGGATCTGAAACACAGCTGAGCTTCTAGCTCTCCTGCCCCATAATCTGAAAAGCCATTTCTCTTGATATCTTCAGCAGCAAATGGGGTACGGAGCCCAGGTACGTGTCAAATGCAGAAAAAAAAAGTGTGGAGGAGGCCCTGTTAATGACATCCACACCTTGTTGCCACCATGTCTTTATAATTTTTAAGGACCACATTCTCTTTGTCATCAAAGTAGAGAAGATTGAGGGACTTCAATTCATCTGGCACACAGCACGGTGTGCTAACATCTTGAGACAACTTGAGTGTATGGACTATGGACTGGACAGTTGCGTGGTTGGTTGCATTTTGATTTTCCCCTAAGGGAAAGAGACAGGTTCCTCTGCAATAAAACGCATTGTACCCACTCGGGTAAATAATCCACCCTGACCAGCCAATAGCACGGAAGTCGACATAGAGCTCCCTCCGGTGACATGCTGCTATCTGGCTTTTGGTGGAAGGCACTTCGGCAGCCCGAGGTCTCCTGCTTGAGGGGCTGTGGTCACCCACGTGAGTTTGGCGAGGCGCACGTACCAAAGCGTTAGTTCTGGCAGGGTTCAGCTCTGGTTCTGAAAGGAAGTTGTTTGTTAAATTTTTTTCAAAACAAAACTGCTTGTTTTCTAAGCACAGCGAGTCAACTGTTCTACAAGAAGGTCTATCTCATGAAATTTCATCACATTCTTTGGAATGGATTCCAAAATGACAAACTATGGAAGTGCTGAAAGGCGTGCACATTCCATTTCAACTGTATTGCACAAACTGTCCATCTTTCCCAAAGGGGTATTTCCTCTTTGTGACCTGAAAAGCCACAGCTCAGCAGAAACATAAAGCAAAAATCACAGCATACTACCCCACGCAAAGCTTGCTACTGACTAAACCAGAATCTAGGATTTCCTTGTAATAATTTTTATTTGAAAACAAAATTTAACAGCTCACCCTCATTTTAATCAGTTTCCAAAAGTCTCCAGACATGAAAGAGAATCATTTTTGCCCCTCCTCCCAGCTCTACTTCTCTGCATGTATCAGGCTGTAAAATCCAGCCTTACTTTCTTGGAAGACCAGTGGGAGAGGTAAGAGACTGTTTAGTAATTTAAGGGATGAGGGCGTTGTCTGACGAAAACAGCCTTTAGTCACAATGCTAATTAGTCACTGAAGTTAAACAGGTGCTTAAACACCAAGCCAAGGACAGAAAGGCTTAAATTGCTTATCTAACAATCCTTTCTACTCTTGCAAACTGCACTTAATGACGCTACCTTTAGTTGCCTTACCAGCATTTTCAAAAACTTTTCCAGGTCACCGAGGTTTCTAGGCTAAACTGAATCGTACATTTTCGATAAAAATTATAGGTATAGAAATTCCTATCATTAAATTAAGTTCTAATCAAATATTTCCCGCAAATATTTTTTTTGAGAGTAGATATGACTTAGCGATAAAGCTGGACGGGGATTCAACACTGCAAGTAAATACTGAGGTGAGGTAGATTATCAGGCAGCAGAAGGCAACAGAAAATGAACAAGAATTTCAGAATTTCATATTTTAAGAGAGCCGTTGTTCTATGAACCTACTTGTGGAAGAGTGTACAAAGCTGGAAGACCTCCGTTTGTGACTGTTTGTGAAGAGGACAAGGAGGGCATTTCTACTCTCCTGCAGAGTTCCCTGGCTCTTAGCAAACTTCACCAGGTTGTGCTCAATTCTATTGTTGAAAACATGTGTTGTAGTTATCAAAAAACCATGGTTGAAACTGCTGTTTCCAACCCATTTGGAAACCTGGTAATGAAAAGGAGATGAGAAAATATTATTTCAATAACCTCATCACAGCATTAAGGAATTTCCATATTCAGAAAAGGGAACAGACTATGAGAGTGTAAGAACATACTTATGTTATCACAGATATGATGTCATAGTATAGTTAAGATGCAACTGAGTTTATACATAAGCCAATAATTCAACATTTTAAAATACAAAAGACAGTATATACTCCCCCAAATTATATTTACAGGAAAATATTTTTAATGATAATTCCTAGTCAACAGATGAATCAATGAGTTAAAATTAACATTATAATTTAATATTTCCCAGCTCTAACCAGATTTTTATTTTTCTTAGTAATCAATGTTTCTTTATTTTCTCCAGATTTTTCATAGTATTATAAACTCATTTAAATGTCATATACATGGAACTTGAAGAAATTAACTTGCTATCAAGCAAATTTACTTTATCTAATTGTTATAATCGTAGGCTAACAGATAAGGCCAAGCCATTCTCAAGCAAGGCTCACTGTGATCTAAGACATAACTCTGCCAAACAGCCAAGCACTATGTTGAATCTCATCTTAAAGCTTAAACAATTAAAAAACATTATCAAAGATTATATATTTAAAGCTGAGATGCCTTTTTTTTTCTAAAACTGTTTGTTTGCTATTAAAAGTAATTCAGACACTGATAGTTTAAGAAAATCTACCAAAAAATCCTTAAAACTAACATTAGGAATTTTATAGCTTAAATTAAAATGAGAAATAATTCAAACATGATAAATTCTAGAAACACAATGTCAAAACACCAAAACAACCACACTTTTTCTATGTAGTAATGCCACGAGGATATGAGAAACTAATACCTATTGTTGTTTTAATCACAGTGACACGTTGGTCTCATGTCCCCTTTCTGACTAGGTTTTGGCAGCACAGACGGGAAGACCCAACAACAAGGAAACATCTCTAATTTATGCAGTACCACATGTACTTCTGAGTGCAGAAGGAAAACATACTGTTTGCTCTCACCATAGAGCTTGGCTTGACCGAGCATGATGGCAGCGCTGCAGCTGTGACCTGACAGTTATCATAACGGAGTCTGAACTAAAAATTGAAGTCAAACTTCTCTGCTTACCGTCTGTGTGACATTGAACACTTCCCAGCCCTCTGTGTACAATGACAGTAATCTTGATGCAATGAGGTGCTTTTTCTGTGGCTTGGTTCCACTCTCCAGGAGTTCAAACACTTCCACCTGGAAAACAGCAATATAGCAAAACTGGAGATGAAAATAATTGTTTTCTCTCCAGGGAAAAAAAAAAAAGAATTAAGATTAAAATAATTTCTACCACATCACAGGTGGAAAGCTATGCTGGAGGCCCAACCTAGGCAAAAGTTGTTTGTAGCCTGCTTAACAGAAAAGTAAGTACAGATACGTGCAGCTATTGTTAGATGTGTTCAGAGGAAGGACACTGAACCATATGGATTGTCTTGCTCACAACTAGTAATTGTTTCCTACTGTTACATGTATTTACCTTTAATGAGCAACCAATTTCATTATTAAGTAAAAGCTAAGTAAACGCCACAAACGCAAGGAAAAGTACCCCCCTTCGCCCATCCCAGGGTATGCTGGGATCCTATGCTGACACAAGCATTAGTGTGACAGTGTGATGAACTGCACAAGGGAACAGATCCAGGTAGAAATCTTTTCCTTTCTTGCAAGCTGGCTTTCACGTGGATTAGAGAACTTGGGTGGCTATTCAAATGCTTGTGCTACAAGGAGTGAACACTGCAGGGTGGGAACAAGACACTGAGGGGTGGGGAAGGAAGAAGTATTGCCTTAATTGATGGCTTTTATTGTTAGTTGAATTACAGCCTAACAAATAAGACTGTATTTATTTTCAGATCATAATGAAAACATGAAATATGCAGCACAGCATTTAGAGTTGCACATAGAACCCACACATCATGAACAATCAAAAAAAGAATATGCACATAGAAAAATATCTTGACCATCCTTTTCTCTTTTGTATATATGGCACGATCTAAATCTCCAGCTACTCTGCCCTCAAGTTTGTAAAAAATACTGACCCCAGCTTTTGGCACTGAACAGGCTTCAAGAGTCCAGGCTATTTTCCTATGAATCTCTGTTATTATGATTATAAACACACACACCGATAATATACATACGTACACACACGCACTTGTGTGTACACTTTGATTTTTTGACTTTTTTGTTTTTTTTGTATGTAATTCTTTGATTTTTTATATAAACGCACACACATACACACATATATATACATACACACTTTTTCAGTGATGCAAGCAGAAAACTTTGAATTTGGGTTTCAAAATATCTCAGTAGTCAAAAAAGCTTAATATGGTTTTAACTACTTTCTAAAGCAAAAACACCCTACAGTTATGCCAAGATAAAACTGCAGATTGTGAAATGACTTTGGCATCTGCAGGGGCTGCTCAGCCCCAGATAACGAGGAGAGCCCATTGCCTAACCCCAAACCTGCATGCACTCCTTTGCAGGCTGGAGACAGAGAAAGGAACCGCCTTCTGCTTTGAGGACCATAAACAAGCACACAAAAGTAAAGTAAGTTTATCTGGTAAGTGTTCACACCCACCCCTTCTCTCTTTTCTCATTTTCTTTCAGTATTATTATCAATAAAAGTTTACTGAATCGACAGATTATTTCCCCCCTTACCTTGCAGAAGTGTGGTGAATCCGACCTCCTGGCCAGGGCTTTCTTCTTGAGCTTGAAGACTCTGAACTCGGCTTTCAGCATCTGCTCGCCCTTTTCCATCGCGCTGATGTCGAAGTAGAAGTGATGCTGGTCTACGCGGACTGCGGAGGGAAGACGCGTTAGGCACAGGGTAAAACACCATCACGCTTCCCGCCGTAGTGGTCAGATCTGTTCAAAAGTGGGTTACAGCTGGTAACCGCAGGCACGAGGTGGAAAATAAGCCCGGGTGCCCCAGCAGCCCCCTCGGAGCACGGAGGCTGCTCCTGCGGCGCTGCCCTGCCCGTCCCCGTCTCACCTCGGTCCTCGAAGCTCCGCACCACGTTGCCCTGCAGCAGCCCGGGCGCGCGGGTGATGCCGTTGGCGTCGGCCACCTTGTTGAAGAGGTCCACCATGAACTGCGGCGGCTTCTTGCGCGGCAGCACGTCGGGCGGCAGCTCCTCGATGTCGAAGACCTCCCGCAGCCGCTGCAGGGCGGCCGCCAGCACCTCCTGCCGCGGGCCGGGCGCGAGCGGCAGCGCGGCCGCCGCCGGGGGCCGG
>VWPW01009951.1:441197-499116 GCA_013389825.1 Crypturellus undulatus
GCCGCCGGGGGCCGCAGGGCCGGGCAGGGGCTGCGCGCGGTGCTGGCTCCCGGCGCTGTCCGCGCGCGGAGGAGGCTCCGTGCCCCCCGCGGGAGGGGAACTCCTGCAGGATGAGGCGCTCTTATAGACCCGTCCCAAGGCGGACCCAGGCGGCTGCAGGAACCGGAGCCCGGCGTCCTGCTGGACGGCTCTAAGCCAGGCCCGACGGCTGGCCCAGGCGCGGCGGTAGGAACGGGCTGGCCTTTAGTACAATGGGGCAAGAGGAGCCACGTTTCAAAGCGATTAGAGATGGGGGAAGCGGAGGGGGAGGGAGTAGAGATAATGTGTAAACATATGCATTTTGAAAGCCTTTTCTAAAGTTTTAATTATTCTCACACTGGGAAATAGATAGTTTCCAATAGCGTATTTTTTCCCTTGTTTGATGAGAACTGCATCAAGCAGACTCAACCATTTTAAGACTGCCTCTCTTAAGAAAGAACAATTTCAAATACCTGATTGTACCACATGATCCAGAATTCCTAGGATTTCCAAAGAAAGAAAAAGGAAAGTAAATTATGTGTCAGGTAGAAATATCTCCTGGCTCCTTTCCTTAGGCACGCTCCTATCGCTCCATGATACTAAGAAGCACTTGCACCAAGCAAAAAGTATGTGGGGAGGGAGCACAGCGGAGAAGTCGCTACATCAGTACTAATTTAGGCTATCAAAAAATCCCATCTAGTTCATTCTAACAGTTCTGATGTAAGGAAACTCGCTCACCTTTTGCTGCTTTAAGGCTGAAGTTCCTGAGGTGCTTACTTAGCCACGGGGTTTTCAGCTCCACACACCTTCCTATTTCCGCTCCTTCAAACCTCCAGCTGTTGCTGTAGCCACGTGGCTGAAATGATTTTGAAATAGTTATTATTGCATCTTTTTTCCCCCAGCAGGCCAGTTAGCCAAATGAGGTGCAGTGCAACGGCAGATGGAGGAACACAAGAAGCACCTTTGGGTTAATGAAATCATTTTGAAGAGCACCATTACAACACAAGAATCTAATGCCAGTGTTGATTCTCAAAACTCTCAGTTGCCTTGTAAGGGCTGTAAGGGATCTCATCTAACAGCAGTGCTCATTTAAGTAAAGCCATTGCTACTACCTGCACCAGGGCCTTGAAGGAGACTGGCAATACATGGGAAACCATCACCAGACTGTTTTTCAGTTATCCTAAAAGCTTCTTTCCACTCAACTCTTTATTCACATGCTCATCCTCATAAACACCACCCTGCCCTTGGGCTTCTTCCATTTACAAGTAGTATCTTCCCTACACATATACTTCCAATTCCTTCCTCCCATGGTGCTGCTTCCAGACATTAATGTCTGGAAATGCGTAGCTAGGGTTCCCAAACAACCTTAAGTCTGCCTTAGAGGAAAGGATTTATGAAAATGTCCTCCCCGTTTAATATAAGCTGGGACCACAAACAATGAAATGCCTCAATCATGGTAGTACAACTGCAGAATTTCCAGCCTACTGTTAGCCAAACATAACCCACTGAGTGCTGTGTTCTTTTATTTTCATATTTCTGATGAGGCAAACAACATAATGAAAGCCTCGCTCCCTATTCTTTCGTAAGACTGCATGACTCACCACTTATGTAAGCCTTGTGCATAAGCTTACGGATGATACTGCCTCCCGATTGGAACGCGCGTGAGCCTTCAACTGCCTTGTTCTGCACAAGCCAAACAGAAGACTAGTGCGCCTTACATGTTAGGAGCAGAGTAGCTCCGGGAACCCAGAAGTAGTCTAGAATTTCTAGGGAAATATGATAAAACTCAGTTAATGACATAACATTCTAGAGGAATCGTCTAAAATTTCAGTATATTGTCCTTTTCCTTCTCTCTTTCCAATGAATGTATAAACAGGTTGGCCTATAGAAATCAAAATCAAGCATAGCTTCTAGTTGAGAACAATGTGATTCTTGTACAGTCTCCCTCTTCATCTTTGATGCCATTGTAATTAATATGGGATACCACTATTGAAATATCGTGACTATTGTCAGTCACATACTGTTATTAGCAGATAGCAAAAAGTTTATTTGGGAGCTTCCACCAAGCATTTCAGAGCCTTAACAAATCTAGATTTAAATGAAAGATACAGAGATAAAGAATATACTTTCCCTTCCCCTTAATTTACCAATATTTGTTTCATTTTAGCAGTGGCAATAAAGAGACCAGTGGACAAAAGAGGCTGGCAGTTGCTGCCTCCTCCTCACAGCTGCCCTGACACCTCTCAAATACTCTTTGCATCCAAGTTCTGTTTTTCTTAGTTACTCACTATAGATGTCTTATTTTCTGGAAAAGAAATGAAAGAGACTAGTTTTCTGCTTCCTCAGTACAGCTTAACAAACTGTAGTCCTCACTAGGGCTTTTGCAGGCAGGCGCAAGAACACGCTAGAAGCACAGCAGCTGTCTCATCCTCATTTAAACATGGAGGGGAATGACCCTTGTCAGGTATTACCTTGCTTGTACCTATAGTAGAGGCAGCAAAAACAGTATCGCCAACAAGAATTAGGAATTATCTTCTAAGTCTCGGGTGAAGGAACACAACTGTACCACATCAGCAATACCACATGAAGGAGGAGTGTTGACCTCACCCCAGAGCCTAGAATAGCAGTCCCTTGAGGGGCAAACAGATTGAGAGCGCTACTGAGTTTGTAAGAGTATATTCAGCATTTAGCTTGAACATTGGAACAGGAAAATTATAAATGGCCTTAAGTAGCAAAGAGTGTTTTTACTATGTACCTAATATATAAATACCTTTCCCTGAGGAGATAAACCTCCAAGCACAGACTTGCCAGCACATCCTGCCTCCAAGGCAGGTGCCCTCCTCAAGCCCTTCGAAGAAGTGGACTGTCAGCATTTTGTACGATAGGTTTGTGCAAAGTACAGTTGCTAAAATCATGATCCAGAAAATAAAATGCTGTATTAACTCTGCTTTTCCAGCCAGATCATCTTTGCACTCTGCTATCGCTTCCTGGAGCATTTCCCAAGGCTTGAAAGATTTCCTGACTTCCCTAAGGACTATGCCTATGAGGAAAACAAGTGAGAAGGTAGTAAAGTACCTCATCCAAGGTCACACAGCAATTCAGAGCAGTGGTATTTGGATCTACTTTTGCAGAAGATCAAAACAGGTAGATTAATCCACATTTTAAACCATCTCAGTGACTGTGCTTGATAATGCACTTCTCTCCCTCCAAGCCTGGCTTCCCTGTAAATAACACCAAAGTAAAGGCTAACTGGGAAATCCTTCAGACATAAATCCTTGACTAGGATTGGATCCAGCTGCACCCAGACTTCTCTCTGGAGAAATTTTGAAAGCAAGGATGTCCCTTCCAAATCTTGTAACTCAACCACAGGGTTTCCCAAACACTTGCAGCTGACCCTGTCCTCCACACAGTAAGTAACTGGGTGAACACTGCCATGAAACCTTGTTAAATCATTGTCTCTTGATGATGAAACTTTATTGTGTTTGTGACCTCAGTAAAACATACTGTTGTTTCTCTCCTACAAGTGAAGGACATGATTCCTCACTCATCCACAGCACTATGCTACCTAACAAAAAACATCAGAAAAATTTAGGAAAGAATTAAGTAATTTCTTGGCCAATATACCAGAGCCAAACCCAATTTTTGATAAAGCTGCCACAGAGCTTCATCAAATCTACACATATCATCTGAGAAAATGCAGCCACTAGCACAACACCATGTTGGATCGTTTCCTCACCAATTTCATTATTCATGTATCCAGTTCCTCCTTTTAAGGATATAATAATTTTGCTGGAGCAAAGTGTTACTCTTGAAAGAGTATTAATCAAAATTACTGTTTTCTCTAAGTTTATTTTGTCAAATTAATTGCTTAAATTCCTGATTCCTGTGACAACTTTCCCCCAAAGATGCATTCTGCAACTATAACTATTATGGCGCTTTTTCTAGTGATGCAGGGCCGACCTGGACGTTTTGTTTCAGCTGAGAACATCCAGAAGAGGCAACGTACTTCTCTAAAAGTATGGTGTATCTTTGTATTCAGATTTTTTTGGGGGTGATAATTAGCAATGAGTAACACTTTAAGGTCTACTGGAAAATTCCCTTCCTTGCCACAAAAGCTGTCAGAAAGGCTCCTCTCCCTCATCTTCAGTTACATGACAAACATCATGGTTTACTAAAAAGATTTTGTGCAGCTGCTCAGTCTTAGTAAATGTCAAACACTCTGTGCTTCTGTATTTTCTTTACATATTAGTGATGGAGTATTACTGATCCTGGTATCAGTATTCTTCTATATATGGTATAACCAAGAACTCATCATACATAACTTCATTAATTATGTTGTGATCAGCAAGAATGTGAAAAATCAAGACATAATTTGTTAAGATTGGCTGCTACAGGCACTATCCACTATCACCATCATCAGATTTCTGAAAAGCACATCTCAAAAAATTGTCTGGAATCCTGCCAGCAGTGGGCTCCAGAAGTTCATTCTTTGTGGAGGAAAATAAAAAAAATAAAACTCCCTATGCAACAGACTATTTCTTTTCAATAACATAATTCATGGATAACTGTCCTTTCCATTCAGCAATGTCAATAAACGCATGGAGATTGAAGAAAAGTCAGCATTTAGTGATTGTTCCAATTGTGCACACATAACACTCCCCTTTCCATGTTCCAGAGGCACCTTTTTTGGTTCTGATGAAAACTTCTATCAGAAAGCTAGTCTTCCAGAAATGATGTAATAGGTCCATCATTGTGCTACATTTACAGCAGCTGAGGATCTGGAAAATTCCTAGCTCTTAGTTGTTCATAAACCCTTCAGCACTTCCATTCTTGGAACTACTAAGTTCTTGTTCTCTGAACAACAACAAACCCATCATAAATCCCTTCAAAAAAAAAAAAAAAAAAATTACCCCTTCTGCTGTAGCCCCTTGTAAAGAGAATAATTACCCTAGTAATATGACAGTCAAAATTAGCCAAGTTCTATCAATTTTCGAATCTAAAGAGTCATAGCTCATATTAAGAGTGCAAGTATCTACAAATGACTCTCAACTGAACAGCTGGGAAGGTCACATTTCTTAGCTGTAGTAGACTCATTTCTCCACATGGTGTAGCCCTTTGAGAGATGCTGAGCCATGTATTAGGTTGTGGATTTAGAAATACTCCCTTCCATTTTTATCACAGTTTACCTCCATCTATCCAGCCAGCATCTTGCCAATACTTCTTACTTACAAGAAACAGACACACACATACAACCTTCAGCACAACTTTCACTTTCCTCCAGCTTAGAATTTGCACTAGGGTTTATAGGTTAGTTATAACATCAGGAATTGATTTTATACAGCCAACTTGTGCAAGTGTTCAGCAAATGGACAAAGTAGAACAAAATAAAACAACACATCTGAAAGAACGTGCAAGTAGTAAGGGACAGAGGTGGGAAAAGAGAAGCAGTTATTAAACATTAAACAAATTTTGCCCTCCCTATCCCCCTTTTTAACAAACATTTATGGTTTGAAACTAGAGCAAGCATTATGATAATTTTTAACTTCACCTGTTGACATGTGTCACATGTTTAATCCAGCAAACAGTGTTTCCAGTTGACACTCCCCATAAGCATCTACAATGCAAGTTTTGGTCCTCTGGCTTTATAGATTTTGGTTCAACTGTACTCATCTACTAAGCTGCATGGGTATAGGGCACACCCTATATATCTAGGTGTAAAATTTCTGAAGTACTACGGGGTTACCACAAAAAAAAAGTTTCAGTAGTTCCTTGTGGTATACATTTTCTGTTTGATACTCTGTTTCATGCTGAGATGTCTTTCCCTAATAAGATTTTATGTATTCAGCTGGATTCCTAAGTTAACTTTCTTTTGAACAGTCCTTATCCCCTTCTTGCCAAGAAAATAAAAATGCAAAATATGCACATTCCATATGGAGTGATTTTTGGAATTACACACAATTTCAGCCTCAACTACTGACTATAACATTGAATACCTGGAGATTGAGAAGGCTAAAAGGCAAGCTTTTGAAAGTGCCGTGCAACTATAAAATGGTGAATATGTTGTCTCTGCAGCATTATTAACTGGGAACTGTTGTCAGATCTACTTTAAAGACATCGATAGAATTAACTTTACACACAGGTAAAGCTAAAGAAGCACAAATCAGATTAAGAGTGGGAATATTCTGACTAAGAGTAGGAATAGTCTGAAACAACTTTTCTACTTTAAGTACTCCAGCTGTATTCCAGAGCCATAGACCTTTACACCAATCTACAATCCAGAGACCTAAACCAATCTCTTACCAATCTACAGACCTTTAATCACACACATACAAACACTTGAAATGCTTAAAAATATTTCCTGAATATTATACTAATTTAACCATTTAGTCTTTTAAATCTCCACCAATAATAGAAATATCTAGTTGCTAGAATTCATAATTTGAAGTTTCATGAAATAAAATGTACTTAAATATAATAACTTGGTCATGGAGGCACACAATGTAGGAAAAGACTTTTTCCCCAAACCATTCTATCTGTTCCAGGAAGACTTCTAGAACGGAGTTTTGTTTTTGTTATTTTAATAACTCCATAAATGCCAGGGATTTATAAAAGCACATGCAAGTCCATTTATATCAAGAAAACATCAGTTAGAAGTGACAAACTTTCTCTAGGACAGAAACTGACAGAAACTATGTCTTTAAGACTGAATGTAGTAAATAAAAGAGGACACGTGAACTGACAGCTAAGGAAACACGAGCAGCTTTTGCTGACAGCTGAATTCCTGGATTGTTTGGGGCAGGGGGAAAGCTCAAAACCAACTAAAATTCCCTACAGGTCTAGAGAAGAGCAAAATTGCTTTGTTTATACTCTTTTTGCTAATCTATTATAAGCCATATCAGCAGTCTTACCATTTTCTGAGCATTTTTGTAATTGAAAGCTGGGTTTTTCATTTAATCTCTCTCCTGAAAGCCCTTATGAACATAAACTGGATCAGAAAAAGAGATGTCAGAAAAAGGTGCCATAATCCTTGCATCCAAACTGCTGGACTTCTTGGGCTGTCTGCCCTCTCCAGTTCCAGTCTGAAAAGTCACCTACTGTGATGCAGCATCTCCTGCAACCTCTCTACCCATTCTTTAGCATAGAGCCTGAACAGGAAAAGTTCCTGGAAGTACCTGAAATACCACCTTTCTTTAGCATAGTAAAGTAACACAGTCTGTCTGCTTGCTTCACCACTCACCTTTCAAATTTTGTTGGTATTTTCACTTGAAGTAAAACAGATGCTATAACTTGAAGAAAAAAAAAAAAAGCAGCAGCTCAGTTTTTCGCTATAGCTTAGGGAGGAGGAGGACATTAACCACATTTAGATGTTACTAGTTTAATCCATACAGTAATTCAATATTGCTGCAAAAATCTGCAAGGATGTCAGTTTGTTCTCATTATCTATTAAGTATTTTTTTCCTTTCTCCACAGAAGATTTCTTTACCTGGCACATCAACACCTTGAAAACAGCCCCAGAAAGAGTAGTCAGGCTTGCTAAGTTAAGCTGATTCTTTCACCCTTAGAAAAAAATGGGTATTAATTTAGAGCCTGTCTGACTGATAGAGAGGCTGACATCTTCTCTATTTACAGAACACATGTGACTTGTAACTTTGGAATGTGCTCCCATTATGCCTCTGGTTGACCAAAAGTGATTATGTTTAGTGACAAGGAACTCATTCTCCTTCTGAGGAGCTAACATCTCAATTTCTGTCAAGGTAAGAGATTCCAGGTGCTAACAGGGAACTGTTAAGATGTTCAAGTCAATTACAATGAGATCCACAAATATATTTCAGAATCCCACTACCAGTCCATAGTGTGCAAATGTCATCTTTATCGTTACCTCAATAACACAAAGATGCTGTACATTGCCAGTCGTGTATGGGACTGTAACCAAATCAATCATTATAGGGTAAAATGGGTTTTCCATAATCCTGTTCATTTTTCATAATTAACAAACCTCAGAGTCATCTCAATTCTCTGCCAAGCTCTCAACTTCTGCGATTAAACTTCCATGTCAGTAAAATTATTTCCAATAAAGTTAATCATGTAAGCTATACTTCGATGCTAGCTTCTGGCAACAGCAAAAGCAGCAACATCAAAGCACATCCCCACCATCGATGCCATCTTTTTACAGTGATTTTGTAATGTCAGTACAAGTGAATTTCTTACACCGGCCACCTCAGTCTTCTTATTCATGTTTCTTTTGGTGGTACATTGTGTCCCATGAACATTCAAGTATCATACAGCAAATGGAGCAGTTATTGGAATTTCACAGAAATCAAAAAAAAAAGTCTCACAACCCAGGGTAACATCCATGGTTCTTATTGCAAGGAAAAGTCAGTGCATGCGTTCATCATCCATTTGTATTTTCTTTTAAAGAAAATGCACTGATACTGTGCATTGTTTTCATCTGTGAGGTAGATTGCACTTTTATATAAATAGTGTAAATTAAAGTGAAGTTAGCCCTGAGCCTGCAATGAGTGCCGCATAACTGACTGCTCAGGTCAATTATTAAAGCAGAACCACAAAATAGCTCCTCATTTTGAAAAATAAATATTACATCTTTGAAAGTGGAGCTGAAAACACACCTAGGTGCCTTCCCTTAGCAAAGGTCAGCGGAATTCTGGTTTCAGTCTCCAGACACCTTCACCATTTGTGCTCCTATGGAACGTACAGAGATTGCGGAGAAGCTCTCGAAAGACGCAAGCCTGTGCCGCTGGCAGTTTGGACTCGAATTCCTGCAGTATTTCCTGAGTACTGGCCTCGCCGTCCACACGAGCCTGGAATGCTATGAAGTTCCGTACATCCACCAGCAATTCATCATACTCTGTTGAACCTGGGACTGGAGCTGAGGCTTGTTGAAGGTTCTCATCTGCCTCATTCCCTGTCCTTTGTGGTAAAATAAGGTGGTTTCTCGCCCTCATCTTCGCTAATAAAGATGAAGAATCTAGTGCACCAGATGATGACTCGCCGGTCACTGATTTCCCATCAAAGTGGCCATTGGAATTATTCCTCTTGTCATTTTCTTTCCTTATTGTACCTGGATCCTAAAAATAAATGTATAGATTAAGAAAAAAAGATGGATTTTGAGATCTGCAGCCTCGTTAAGTGCAATCTATCTACCATTAAAAACATACTGGAGCTACGCATCTAAAATATATAATAAGTAGGCAATATGCTCTAGTCACAACTTAATTATGTACTTTATCCCTGAGGAAGTCAAAAAGAAAAGTAGCATTGGTCTTGAAACAGGATAAGCAGAGAACGTTTTAATTTGCGACTGCTGTATCTGTATAGATCAATATGCCCTATCAAAAGAAGAAAAATCATGGAGTGATTAAAATTCTGGAGTTCTAGGTAACTGTAGGGCAAGTAGCTATGAGACACATGCACTTATTGCTTAGATCAGATTTCTTGCATAAATAAAAACATTTAATTCATCATCTAAAGAAGAGAAATCTAGCTCCTTTGTCTTACCTTGCTTTTGCTTCCAGGTGATGCACAAGGAGAATGTGGAGAAAGCAGCATAGGATTTCTCTTCTGACCAAACCGACTCCTAAAAACACGCAAACACAGAAACTCATCAAAATAATCTCCTCAAAAAGGTTTGGATATGTTTAACAAAGACTCCAATTGGATTCTAGTTTGAGAGCTCTAAAGTGCTCTCTGCCAACCTCTCTGTCCTCTACTGTGCAACAGTAAAGCCTTCCTTGTATGTCAGGATGGTCTTGTGATACGCCTTTACATGCTTATTAAATGCAAAGCACAAATCTTCGATATATGATACATAATCTTTGATATACGATACTGCAAATACCAGGTGCAAAAGCCAACAAATCCATAGCAACATAAGGAAGTCTTCTCTCTTTGAAAAAGTAGTGCAAAAACTGAACTTACTTTATTCCTGATGGTGCACCTGAAAGACCACTTGTGCCTGTCCAGGTAGGCACACCAGAAGCAGCTCCTAAACATCGTTGTCGAGAGACTTTTAAGGCTCTTAAGGCATCCTGGGCCACTCGGTTTGCTTCTGCTTCCACCAGCACATAATCTGCAGTGGAAGCTTCCATAATGGCATCATGCTTCATAACACTGTGTACCCCTAATGGAACACACAAGGGAAAGTTGAGGGAAGAAATCTATTAATTTACAGGTTAATGTGTAAAAATGCATATTTTCCCTAAGCGAATGCCACAACCACTTCCCTCTCTCTTCCCTCTTTTTCTGATTGTTCATATTCTACCCTTCAGTACAGTCATTCTCAGTAAGAGATACCTCTTGCATCAAGTAAGCAACCAACTGACAGCAAACCACTTTGGGTGTGCTGATGAGCTCATTATTCATAATAGACTTAGCAACTATGTGTGTAAACCGATCACTTCTCTTGTCATGGACAAAACTGAAAGAAGTGAAGTCCTGGTATGAATACAGGTTGATTATGTCCTTATTTCCAGAAGAAACAACATAGTAATTCTATATCCAAAAGTGTTCCTGGAATGTTGTACATATTCTGAGCACTTTAACAAGGAACATTTTACCTTTTCATTAATAACTAAATGGATAGAAACCATCTTTTGTATTATAGGTTTAATCAGCAGAGTAAGGGAACTGCTCATTCCCTCATCTGCTAAGTTATATACACATCCAGTTAAATAGTGTGTCACTGTTGAATAACTGAATAATGAAGATTACCTGATTTTTTGAAAAGTTTCTCCAAGACATAATCATCGTTTTTCTTTGGCTCTTCCTCCTTTTCTTCACTGGTCTCCTTTCTATATTGTTTTTGTTTTACTAGATGAGGAATACGTTCTCCTTCAAATTTGGCATCTTTGTGATATTTCTTCCTCTTAGACTTATCTTTGGGGCCCTCATGTGGCAGCATATCTACCCTGTGTTTTTTTTTTGAGGTGCATTTATAATGATTACCTAACTGGCCATCTTCCGTTTTAGCATCCTGCTCTTCCCAAGAACCAGTTGCACCACATGAGAGACTAAAACCTCCCTCTACATTTACATTATCTGCTCCACATACTTCCTCAGGTACCACAGTGCCAAGACATTCTACATTCTTTGAAGATCCTGCATTACTTTGCAATGACCGGGACATAGGTACCCCATCTCTTTCTAAACTCTTCTCCTCGCTTTCACTCCATGAACTTATATTAGTAGTAGTTTGGGCATTATCTTTTGCAGAGGTATTTTGGTCAAAGTTTCCTAAATCTTTCATTTCTTCACTTGACTTTATTGCTTTAGAAGGAGAACTTGGCATGGGGTTGGCTGAATTGGATGGCTTGCTGTACTTTCGTGAGCTGCTTTCTGTAAGATGAAGACCATCTTTGGAAGTGCTATTGTGAGGTGACTTTTCAAGTTTCCTTTTCAACTGGTGTTTTGGGACTTGAACATCTGAACCAGTACCTAAGAGATGAATAAAATTAACATCAATTTTTCTAACATTTCAAACTTTTTTGCTTTTAACAGATTGGAGGAAAAATAAAAATAATAAAAAAAAGTACCTGCAAATATTGCACTAGTTTCTGTTCCCTGAGACACATCCGGGCTGCTCAGAGTAAAAAGCTCATAAAGGTCATTGGATTTGAAAAAGCGCCTTTGCTTAGGGTCTTTCAGCACTCTGTTCGTTAAAAACTGTTTGAAGATTTGTCTAAAAATCAAAAAAAATACTCTGCATATAAAACCATGTCTAGCTATGTTTAAGTATTGAATAGATTACTTAAACAGAAAACTGTATAAGCACAGATTTTACCCTGCAGAACAATTAAGCAGTAGGAAGATGATGATAGTTTTCAGAAGACTATCTTGAGTTAGTAACTTTCAAACAACCCACTAAATTGTTAAACGGAGGGATTTATTGCACAGCAACAATCCCTTAACACAACAGGTAACCACCATTCTAAAATGTCCTATGAGGCATCCCTTATCTAAGTAATAAATAATTTCACAGCTAGCAATTTTTGTCCATTAAAATTGAAAAGCCTACATATATTACAATAAAACCATCAAAAATTCTTTCAAAGAAAAACAAGACCTTGTTAAAATGCCAACATTTAAACAATTCAGTTGGTTGGAGGAACCAAAAACAGCAAAGGAGCTCAGTGGGATGGTAAGGAATGTATGACAAACACTGAAAAGAGAAATGAGACATAGAATGTGAGAAAGAGGAAAGAAAATGACATCTATAGAGGACAGAAGGGAACAAATTTGTTGGAAAAAAACCTGTCTAGTCTGTTAGTATAAGTAAATCTATTCATATGCTATGCTTACACAAGATAGTTTTTGACTGCAAGTTGTAAGCACCATTTTCCTATTGAAAATATACCCTGAAATTAAAGATGGAATCCAGCTCCATAGTTTTGGTTCTGCTGGCACCAAACAAGAAAAGTTCATCCAAATCTACCCGGTAAAAAAATCTACGTTCAAAAATTGTTTTCAGCTACCATAATGCATCTATTGGAAGACTTTTATAATCTGTAACAATTAACTGAGATCCATAGCTTCCTGTAAAGCTGATCTCATATTTGCAAGGGGGAAAAACAGAGGCAAAAAGAGAAGAAAATTTGCTTGAAGTTTGAAGTTCATTGCACTGTTCTGGTAGTAAAATTATCTCCGATGGTTGTCCTAACCCTTTGAGCTCACTTCTTCAATGTGGTCAGTGTTTTTCAAACCAACATATGCCAGAGGGAATCAAGCCAACTAAGAGCGGATACTTTGTGTCCATGTGGTAAAGCAGACTAAAAAAAATGCACTGAGTAAGTGGGGGTATTTCATTATTTAGAGCTTTTCATTCATCTGTATTTTCAAAGAGGCTATTCCAGTTCTAAAGAGTAATGCCTAGCTAGAGGATTCCCAAGTATATTCATTTGGAATTCATGTGTATAAAGCTGACTACGCAAACAGTTGGATGGGAAAACAAACAAAAAGATTTAATTGATTTAGAAATGTAAACATTTTAAGGCTTTATAGCTACGTTCTGGAGTAAATAATCTGACTATGAACAGGCTCCTCTTAAGGGCTTAATTCTTGCACTTCGAAACAATCTTGGAATAGAATCAAACTATGTTTGCAGTGTAGGAAATGCACGTACGTGCCACATGCATCTTCACATATTCTAAGGAGAACATAAAGAACTTGTTGATTTCAAATTGCATCTCATTGTCAAGTCTAAAATTCTAAAAGAGAGTCATTTTTCTGGTCTCAGCCTCATGCTCATGCCATTTGCAGTGAATTCTGCACATGCTGCACACAGCTGCAATTGCTAGACAGATCAATGTTGGGCATGTGGAGTCTCACAGCTACAGAAGCAGCAGCAGCAGTCATGGGGAGTACAACACTTGAAGGCCAGCTTCCCAACAGAAGTTGTGTAAGCTTTCCCTGTCACACACCCCATCGTGATGCAGGTTAGGGGTTACACATCATGGGACCACGTCGCAGCTGTGCTGCTCAGACTCACTGCAAATATCTTCTTGATCATAGAGCTGTACCCAGAGAATCAGTCCAACTGACCTGTGGTAGATCTTCTCTTCGATGGTACCTGCAGTGAGAAGCCTGTACACAGTCACCTGTTTCTTTTGGCCTATTCTCCAAGCACGCTCCCGAGCCTAGAACAAAAAAGGGTTTGCTCACTAGACGTTAACCTTCCAGACAGACATTTCACAGGGAGACACAGATACCATCTTAGATCTAGTTTGAGCATTTAGCATATAGTTAGTGAAGTCAGGTCCATTTTATTTCTACAGCATTAGGAAAACAAACGTGGAAAAAAAATATTTAGAAAACATGACTATGTCAAATCTCAAAGAACAAGTTGGTTTGTTAAAATTAGAACTCATATCTGGAATGTTGCATTTCAGAAGTCACTGTTATTTAATGTGCTCATTTCCTACATTTCCCCTCCTTTTTCTTAACTGAAAGCTTTCCTAGAAACATCTTTAACCAAAAAATAAAATGGACTATCCCAAACCCATGTAGCCTTAGAGAAGCTGTTTTTCCGCCCCCTCCACCTCCAACACATAAGTCCTATGAACCTTAAAGTGACCTGATAACCCCGAATTCACAACAGATCATCACATACAGAAGAATCCCTCCAGCACATGCACAACGGCAGCCTGTGTCGAGAGCAGAGTTACATAACATGATCTAGTAACACAGGGCTCTGCTGCCTCCCTCTTCTTGCTCCCAGTGATTGCTCGGTTTTTACTACCCTGTAAAGACCACCACCCTCTCAAGTTGCTTGCTCCACAGGTCATACAGCTGTACACTACCTTTCGAAACACGTAGTTTATTCATTAAGAAAAAAAACAACTAACCAAGCAAAACTAGATAATTTTGACTGCTTATCTGACTACACTCTAAACTGCATGTATTAATTGACAAAATTGAAGAGTGGTAAGGTAAGACAGCATAAAAAGGATGTGGTAGGAACCACTTAAACTAGCTTTCCCTGCAAGCAATTATAATGTGGAACTGCCCCTAAGCGAACATTTCTAGCAACAGCAACTTAGACAAGAGCAACATATTGCTTTAACACATAATTTATAGAGAAAAATGTCATTCTATCTTCAATTTTATTTTCAACTTAGCTGATAAATAGAATGTAATGAACCAAACACACCTGTGTGTCTGTACTGGGATTCCAGTCAGGATCATAAATAATAACCCGGTCAGCACCTGTTAAGTTAACTCCAATGCCACCAACACGAGTTGTCAGAAGAAAAATAAATATGGATTTATCCTATAATTCAAGAGAGAATTATTAAAACGGGAATTACCAAAGCACAAGTTTATTCTTGTTATTTCCTGTTTTAACATTAAAATAATGACATCAAATTTAATAAAAAATGGGGAAAAAAATCTGCATTTACCAGTATATTTTTCAAATATGCAAAGTGAGTCAAGAGGAGAATTAAGTTTGACAAATAAAAGTTTGGTATAAAGTTTATTCAATTTATTTATGTACTGTTTTTCAGTTAAAACTTATTTTCCTCCTCTTCAATTGTGATTTTTTTTTGTCTTAGCACAAAGTCTAACTTAAGTGCAAGGGAAATATGGTGACTCCTTTTCTCTCATAAGACAAGTGGTTTCACTTGACTGAACTTCCCATATTCATTTGTCAGAACTGAAGTAGTGTATTTAAAAAGAGACCACGCTACCATGCTGTCTAGTATAAGCATAAGAGACCATGCTATTATCCTATCTAGTATAAGCATAGGTATTTGTGTGGGATACATCATCTAACCTCATTATATCTTGTTATAAGGGGCTGTCTGGAAGCTATTGTTGTGGTGCCATCCATCCTGAGGTAGGAATAGTTTCTCTCTCTCACAAAGACTTCAAGGATCTGCAGCATCTGTTATGAGAGAAAGGAAAAAAAAATCAAAAACACTCTAGAAAGGAAAAAAGAAACAACAACTTGTGAAACTCTAACAAGCAGAAAATGCATTATCTTATGTAATTCAGAGAAATAAGAAAAAAGAATAGTTACTTTACTGCTGGAGTGCAGGACTGGAATGGCTTCTGGGGGAGCACGTAAGCATTGGCAATGTTTGGTGTGGGAGTTTGGGGGCTATGGTATCAGGACAGTTTCATCAGGTAAGGGGTGGAGCTGTTCACAAAACTCCCAGAAACAAATCAAAGCCACGAATATTTAGGAGGACAAAGAAGGTCAGTGGTACTCACTGGAAGTACCTAATTCTGAAGCCTGGCTGTGCACATGCACTAAACAGAGTGAGCAAAATGACTAGCAGTTCTATCCTGAAGCTATAGAGCAGGGATAATAAATACAAAATTGCTGCTTCAGTCTGGCATTGTATGGGTGTAACTGATGCAAGTTCGGATTCAGTACATTGAATTGGGGAAATTTTTCTGATTTCTAATTAGAAATCTTTTGGGATACGAACAGGTTTTACTTTTAGTGACAACTAAAACAAACTAAAAACAGTTCATCTTACCTGTCTTGACTGAGTAAAAAACAGCACTCTGTGCCCTTGCTTATGCCATATTTTCAGCAAGGACTCGACCACTATCATTTTTCCAGAACGTTTCCAATACCCAAACTGATCTGTTTCCTCCACTTCAGTATCTGGTAAACCCTTGAAAGTCCTGGGGCCACCAGAGAACAGATCAGGGTGGTTACAAATTTTTCTCAATGCTACCAATCCTGAGAAGATCTAAAAAATACAGGAAAAAAAGGAAATACTTTTAGGAGACTTTTTTTTTTTTTTTAACTCTATATGGGTTGTGATTAAGGAAAAGAAACATCAGTGGGTTAATCTAATTATCATCAAGAAGTGCACTTATAATGTTGGGTTGCTCATTAGAAGAGCCAGACACTAACACTGATTTCTCTGAGTATTTCAGGAAAAATCAGTATAAGACAGAATCAATAAAACTCTACATTATTTTGGAGCCTATTACTACAATAAAATTAAGGGAATTCTGCAAAAAAAATGCATGCACACATGCGTGCAGATACAATTTGGGAGAAGAAACAGAAGCAAAGAAGCCTATTTGCTTTGCTGTATCATGCGAATCTGGGAAATCATCAGCTATCAAAGTAGTAGCTACGATCTCCCAACTGTGGTCCTGTCAGGCAAGATCCTCCTTTTCTTGCATTCATATTTGCAGTTTGTTAAGAGCACACATACAGCAGGTCATCGAAAAAGTTTCATTTTGTTCCAAAGACCACAGACATTTCAAATTCCTTTCCACTTCTACTTTTGTCCTGTCACCCCCACTATATAGGGAACACTAGGAATTCCACAAAAAAAGAAGAGACATTCACAACAGCAGAATTGAGATTAATTTGTTTGTTTCCCTTTCTGTCAGAAACCAGCTAGAAGCAGGCAAAGGTCGATCTATGACTTTATGCATTAAACTCCACTTGTCATCATTGACTGTAATAATGCCAACCTGCATGTCCCCATTGAGAATCTGGTAAACTTCTTTAGAGTCGATGAAATTTTGATAGACTTGACGCTGCTCATCTGTCAAACGACAAAACAGGACCTATATAAAAAAACAAAACAAAAAAACAAAACACCCAAGTCCAAGCTGTAAACTCCAGATATAACATGTTACAGATATAATCAGCTACAATGAAACTTCACAGACAGGTCTAGACATGTTGAAATAGTAAGTTAAAATATACTACACAGAGATTACCACAGATTGAGAAAAAAAAACAGATTTTTTTTAGAGAATGAACACAATCATTAAGATTTTTTAAGCATCTTTTATATACCCTTTTCTGTTTATTAACCTTCACAGTCAAATTTCCTTTAATTTTGGAAGTACTGCCATTTTCCAGTTTCAATTAAGTAACTGCACCGTGTTAGCTTTCTCTCAATGCTATGTTCACAGAACATGCTTTCCTCTGTGTCTGCCCTGTCCCTTATTGCAAATTCTTTTAGTACCTCATGGGAAAACAGTAAGTTAGAATACATAATCTGCTCTATCATTAGCCTTTGAGCATGAGCAAATAACGATTTTTCAAACAGTCCAAAGGCTAAAATGGAACAAAATGTCTTCCTTGCATCCCGCAAGACACACACATCATCTTATAAGTCCAACTTATACAGAGCCCTGTAACTGATAAGAAGTAAAATCAAATTCTTTTAGTCTGCTTATGATTGTGTGCTTAGAGTAAAAAGCTCAGATTCCTTAAAGTTTATTGAAAAGAAAATTTGATTAAAAAGCATATGAGGCTGCAGTGGAGAAACAGAGAACCTATCCTATTCATTGTACTATCTGCCTTTCAGCACCTAAGAAGAATCACTAAACCTCTGCTTCTGTTTCAGAGGGAGAGAGGGGGGAAAACGGAAAAGGAGTCAGGACAGGACAAATAAAGCCTGAATCACCTAAGGGTTAAATTTTTGTTCCTCATTACAAGCATTTGTAGAAATTTCAGTTGTTCCAACCATCCTCTTAAATCATCTTCTCAACTCTAAGTCAAAATATTTTCTAAAAATATCTAAGCTTTTTGTAGAAAAAAATATTAAATTTCATATAACTTATATAAAATTATGATCATATAACTGGTAACTTATCAGAATATGTGGGCTCAGCTAGCTTTCAATATGAACTACTGCCATCAGGTGTTTTTCTATTATTTGCTAAGTTAACCTTTTACTAGTAAACAACTTGGAAGTGTCCAACAAGAGAAACACCACAGGAAACACCTCACAGACAGCTCACTTCTATGCCTCTATGGCCTGTGAGGGCTGCACTAATGAGTACACTCAAAAGCATAAAATAGCTCCAACTGTACTTTATTATACTCTTTGTTTTTAGATGAAAGCACATTTGTATACATCCTACAGGACTAAAGACATTGCACATTCAGAAAACAGGTGAAAAGAGCAAGCAACTTAAAAGTTCCCCATCTTATCTTATGCTAAACAGTATTTGATCTGCTAATAGCCTGCTAAAGTCTGTGAAAGATGAAGAGATTTGGGGAGAAAAAACAGACTCAAATCTAATACTAAAGATAAGCAAACCTGCTCATTTTTATCTGGAAGGGAAAGACTCATTTTTACATCAGCCTTCATTCTCCGCAGCAAGTAGGGGTTTATGGTGTCTCGTAACACGCATGCACACTTGTATGCAGTTTTCACCTAAGAGTGAAGAAAAGGCACAAAATTGTTTTTTGATTCTTGATACTAGTTTTGTGATCCTACACAAGATAATATAAACATTTATGATTTGTGCCAATACACAGTTAATAGTTGCTACAATGAGATTTATTGCAATTTATATTGTACTGAACAATATTATTGAATAGTCTTTCTCAGATATTACTAATTTATCTCCCCTAATTTAGCAGAATTTATTGAGAGAGAAGAGATTGCTCAGTTATTAAGACATAATTTGTCCTTTTAGAAATCAACCTATGAGTACAAACCAAGATTCACATGGAAAGAATACTAATACATATACTGAAGATCAAAAGGAAATTTAGAGCAACGGTAGTTACTAGACAATAAGTGAGGATTAGTGCCCACTTGAGGTTGTTGGGGGGGGCGGGGGGAGGGGGGGAAGGGAGGCGAATTGGTACAAGAAAATCCCCATGATCTCAGAAACAAAAGGTCACTCTGGTCTTAAATGGAGCATATGGCTCCATAATGGGTAATGGATGTGTGAGATGGGTATTAACTGTACATAATGGCTAAAAATACCTTCATTTCTCTTAACACAAAACAAAGAATACAATAAATTATTGATACATAAAACCCAAATTGGCTATACAATTAAGTAAATTACTAACCCTTTGATGACAGTGTAAGCACTTAAACTCAAAGAGAAAATAAAACTTTAGAAATTTAAGTGCATAAAAGATTAAAAAGAATGTTAAAATGCAATAACTTTATTAGCATATATATAGAACTTTTAATCTATACAGACTAGCACTATACAGACATTTTCTCTATAAGCTAACATGAGAGATTTTAAGGAGCCATAAATATTGCCAACAAAAATTATAAATACATATACTTATTAAAGAAAATTCATCCTTTCCAATCAAATAGTTTTAATACTCTTAGGCTTCTGGTAACTATTTCATTTATTTGGTAGTTATTTTAATGGAAATAGTTTTCAGTTTGGAATTTAGCATTGCTCTGTAGTATTTAATATAAATTCTTAAAGCTACAAATCAAATAGGAAAACTCTGCTTGCTTACATCAAAATATAAGATTAATCAAATTCTTCTACACATGCTTATTTTTACTTAAATCAGAGAATACTTCTAATAAATTTAATTTTCTTGAGAGGCAGCACTTATATATGCTTATCTATGTATATGCTAAGCCTGTACAGAAGAAATGGCCTAATTTAGTTGAACATTCCTTTTACCACATGTAGAAGTAAATACATGCAACTATTTACTGGACCAGTATCTAGAATGTACAGTATGTGGTATCTATAAAAGTCAATTTTGAAGCACCACAGCAAACAGTTTCTTTCAATCAAAGCATTATCAAGTACTTGAGATATTTTGGTTGCATTTACCTGTACAGGAGAGGCATTGGAATATCCTCCCATGGTTATTGGAACAGAAAATTGCTCCATGAACACAGGCAGTGTTCCCAGTTTCCCTGGGAATACAAAGTCAAAGAGGGACCAGAGCTCCTTTAGATTATTTTGCATTGGGGATCCAGACAAGATGATTCGATGGGGTGTGCGGAACTATTAATAAATAATGATAATAAAACAAGATATTCAATTTCACCACAAATTATTATTATTGCTTTTTAAATACAGTCTAAGATTTCTGAAATAAACAAGTGCTTTTAGAAGGATATTGATTGTCCATAAACTATTAGCAGAAACTGCACGCATTTGTCCCTAACACCAAATTACTACACAGTACAACATCTCTAAGCTGTTTTCTACGCTTTTGTTCTTTAACAGGACTCAAACTGGTATTTTTATGATAAAACAAAACAAACCAATTAGGTCTTGAACTCCAGCCCAATCCTCCAAGCAGTGAAAACTTTCCACTTGCTTTATGATAAAGTACCTGCTTGCACGCAAGGGTGACTGCAGCATTTGGATTTCTGATTTTGTGACCTTCATCCAAAATCACATAATGCCAGTCATAGCTGTGGATGTTATCCTGCATCAGTCGAATGTATGAATAGGATGTAATTAGAATTCCCTGGCATGAAGCAATTTCACGAATCAGTTTAACCTAAAACCAAAAGGTGCATATTGTCAGTAACAGAGAAAAAAAAATCTGTCCTTATGAACTATAGGTTTGCTGTTGAAGATACATACCAAAATTTTAAAAAAACCAGATAATTTACTTTGCCAAGAATAAGTCTTGTCTAGACTTAAGAGTATCTGACTTCTAAATCACCTGTAGAATGAAGTACTATATATTGAGGTATAACATCAGAATTTGAACTAAAGACTGGGGAGAAAGGAAAGTATTTTTTTCCAGAAGGCCAGGTCTGGAACATACAGACATGAAACCTGACTGAGACATGAAACCTGATTACTCCAAGCTCTCACTACACTTCTTTCAAACTCAGATCTGCAGACTGCTAAGACAAGGCAATGGAAAAAGAAAATAAACAAATAAAACGGAATAAAGGAAAAATCACAAAAATCTGTTTAGCTAATCCTAAATTCCATCCTACCTTTCTTAATAATAGGGTTAACATATTTGTTATTAATAACCAAATGGTTTGCTTCTCTTGTAAGGCTTACTTTTTCCCTCATTTTCAGTAGTTTTTAGGTTGTAAATGATCCAGGGCAAGGACAGTCTGTCCTTAAGTACTTTCCTTAAATATTTCTCTGGCATTCCAGGATCTCAGCTTTCCTATGTTTTACCTCCCCATAGAACTGAAGAAATGACTTTATGGAAACCAAATAAAATACCTTTGTTCATTAGGGGAAAAAAAAGACTTGGCAGAAGCTCACAAAGGAAAGGGAAACAAAAACAAATTCCATTTCCCCGTCCCCTCAAGGCAGCAGTCTAACAGACCACCTTTACTCTGTTACCTTATGTTTACACAGATTTTTCTAAGAATTTAGAATGTACTCTTACTCTGTGTAACTTTGTAAGAGTGCAATTTTCTAAGAGCTACGTATATTATTTTCTCACATAGGACCTACCACTCTAGTGGCAAAATGAACGGCAGTTTTACAATTGCCTTAGTGGCTGCCCTATTAGCATGCAGGGGCAAAAACAAAAATAGAAAAGATAATTAGTTGCAAGGTAGCTTTGAATTATGCAAGTTTTATACATATATATATATGAATGAGACAGAAGTAGAAAACAACAATCACATTTTAAAAAGATTTGCACAGACTAAAACAAGAACACATTAAGAAGCGTGTTAAAAAGGAAGGGGGGTAAAATCACATCAATTTCCTTTTTGTCATATTTCTTGCTATGATTCTCTAATAAGGACACTGAATATTCTTTTGCATTTAACTGCTCTAGAATTTCTACTTATCATTATCATTTCCTGGTAAAACCATCACACATAATTTAAAGTTGGCATCTTTATTTTCTCAAAAGGATACACAATTTTAGAATCATCTGTATTATGGAGACGGTGAGATTCCTAGATAGATATCAACTTCCAAAGTTTAATTTTATCTTGTGTAATCCCCACAGTCTGCAACTGTGTCCTCAAGTCTCAGCAATGGCCTATGATAGAATATTGTAGACATGGCCACCCAAACACTTAAAGACAAATCATCTCGGGCGATTTCAAATTAAAAGCTTGTGAAATATGTAACCTCTCCTAGTTTTTGCAATTAATAGGGTATGTCTGCAATTAGACTGACTTACAGAAAGCTACACTGTTGTCATTAAAAGATGTTTTGTGAAAGTGCTGCTGTTATTACAGGGACTCAAGAGACCAATCCCTCCTAGAGGGCAAACAGTGGACTAGCAGAAAACAACAGTCATAAATCACATTGTCAGGTAGCAGAGAGAACAGGAGTGAAACACAGGCACATGAAGGCCATTCACTGTAAACAGACCACAGAAGAATCCCAGTCAGGATTTACTGAACCTGTAATTAATTAAAACTTCCTTCAAGCTAAATCTTTAATAAACTAAGATTTGTGCTGACAATGAAGAAATAGAGCACAATTTAGGGAGTTTAGTGAGCACAATGAGTTTTTACTCATTCTGCAACATTCTGCATCATTTTACTGTTATAGGTTACTTAGCTTTGGTTGCAGTCATTGGAATACTTTAAATCTTTTAAAATATGGTAATAAATATAGAACTACTCTGTTCTTTCACATTTATTTTCTGAGCAAGAAGCTATGTCACTAACCAAAATGAAACATAAGGCTTTGCCAGGATTAATTTATGAGAAAACAATTAGCTCGGAAGAGATATTTTTTCCTACTCTTCTCTGTGAAGAAATAAATTTATGGACAAGTCCAAAGAACTGAAAGGTAGGATTAATCATGTCAGTTTAATCAGTGACACTTGGGCACCTTAGAAGGTGCAATTTCTAAAACAGAAATACCTGTCCGTAAAGAATAAAAAATTGCCACTGTGCTGATATTGAAACATTTCGTATTTGCAAATATTTCAGGATTCCTGACAATGAAGTGGAATAATGTTTATGCAGTAGGACACCTATCACTTTTTTTCCCCGCCATAAATCTCTTTCTAGTTTTAAGATTAACTTTTCTTTGTTTCTTAGAAAACACTCGTCTCTGTCATTCATAAGTCCCCAGAGATCAAGTTGCCCTCCTGCATTTTAACCATGAACTTTCTGTTGTCCAGCAAGAACAGCATAAAACTTTCCAAAAACTAAGATCTTCACCTTACAATACCTAGTTAATTTAAGGGACTATTACATTCCTCTACTGCTCCAGACCAGTAGAATCTGCTAGAGACTGATAGGATCTTTCTGACTCCAGATCAGAGGACAACATAAAGTTTCGAGATCCTATCTGTTTTCAAGTTAGCTGTCAAGCACAAAACTCTTCTCAATTACTTGTTAACAAACCACGGTACACTAACAGAACAACAGGCCAAACAAATATATGTTCTTATGTAATCTAATGACAATTTCTTTATTTATTTCTTAAATATATTGTTAGCCAGAATATAAAGCCAGTGTGGTCTCTGGATGAATATTATTCAATCTAAACAGATGCAAAGCAAAATCCTCTGATGTCATGGGTAATGAGAAGATGGAACCATCATAACAAGATTATATCAGCAGTAGCATATTCATAAAAGCAAGGGATGCTGAGAAGTAATTCTAGGTAAGAATAAAATTTCATCTGACAATTTCTGTATTCAACTGGTATTTATACTAGTAAATTAGTAACAAATTCCCTTTTTCCAAGTATAAGGACGTTTAAAGTGAGAAAGTATTTTTAAAATTTACTTTAGGCAAAAGCTTGCTCTTTTTGATTAGGAAGTAACTTGGAAAAAGAATACACGAGTCAAAGACCAAATCAACACTTTTGTTTAAAGCAACCTCTTTCAGCTATCAAAAGCTGAAGGACAAACGCAAAATGTGAGAGCTGAACTTATTTAAAGTCACTAGCTGGTATTCAGATTCTTTAGGCTGTTGAAAATGGAATTTAGGGATGACAACAGCCACATGAAAACCTGAAAACTTGACTATTCCTCTATTCCAGCAGATAGAAAAATTTGAACCCATTTGACAAACTCATTAATTAACAAATATCCCAAAATAAGCACACATGATTTAATTTAGGAAGACATGCAAGCATGTTATTGTGGTCAACAGACTATTAGGACTTGAAGACGTACCAAGTTAATTGAACAACAGGAAACTATTAGCACATTAGAGTTTTTTATTCTTTTTTTTGGCCAAGTACTATAACTGTATCGATTATCTCACAATATGTTTAATCTAGTGCAATTAGGCATACAATCAAGTACAATTTTAATATTATTACAAGAAACTCAATAAATATTTAAAGAGAAATTTTAGAAACGGTTAGCTGAATCCTACAAATTCATTTAAGTATCTGAAATACCAGGCCAATGGCCGGGTCAGGGGGGAGCAGAAATCTATGATTTCCTTGCTACTCTCCTTCAATCTTCTAAGGATTGAAGTTTCACAGAAGTCAGGTTCCTCAGTTTAAGGAAAGGAATTAAAACATACAGGGTAAGACACATTAAACAGATAAAAAGGTAGCAAATACAACTCTTGAAAAAAAAGAAAAATGAAGAAAAAAAAAGCACACACCCTAAACACAGAACAGACAAAAGTAGAAACAAATTAACACTATCTTTAAAGAAAATAAGTCTAGGTCATATCAACCAACAGACTGACCAATTGATAGCACGTCTTAGCATGCCTGTGCATATTAAATAAATTTGTAAATCAATGATATTCTGATGCATAAAAATGCAAGGAAAAAAATTCACCAAGCAAGTATGGCAATAAGTTCTTAGTTTGATCAGAGGCAGCAAAACCTGATGATAATAATACAGACTGCTTCGTAATTGTAAAGTAGGCAGTGGAAAGAGATGCATCGTGCACTTGAATGACAGTAAGGCACTTACTGAAGAGACTTTTCATGGAAAATTACAGAGAAGCTCTGCAAATTATCAAAAATATAGAAGATTTTCCATACTGAATCCAGAGAAGGGAGGATACTTTCAGCATCTTTCTTGCTTTTTTAAATATCTAAACTACAAATTGAAAACATTTTCTTTTTGTATAGGATGCACATATGTGTGCTTAAGTTTCACTGCACTGTAAAAGTGACTAGAAGAAAACACATGCTACATACAAGGGTGGCTTTGTGGAAAACAATAGAGAGAGAGAAAAAAAAAAGTTTACAGAGCTTTTTGTTTTTTTGAAAGTTTTTCTCTGAGAAACTCACAGAGAGTGATCAAACTTAAGACATGTCTACCTTCAGCACAAATAATTTTACTGAAAACATTCAGGAAAGCTAGCTACCAAAATGAAAATACATTATGTATCATATTATGTTTGTTACTGGGCACTAATATCTAAAACCTTTCAAGGAAATCAATGTGTTAACGTTAAAACCATTTAAAACCATTATACATTCTGTATTTCCATGATAAATTAAGGTGGATCTAATACCACAGAGGCACCATATGACTTATATGCACTAGACAGGTGCACAGTCTAGTTATGACAATGATAAATCTACTAACATATCTGATTTGTTCAGGTAATTCTATTCTACAACACAGCAACACAGTGGAGGTGCAATCCTTTCGCACTTTCAAAAAGCAAAACAAAAACAAAATACACACACACATATATATATGCAATGAATGTTTCATCGTTAAAAAAAAAAAACAGGAAGAGCACAAACTTGCACAGAAATCTTCAGAAACCAGGAATACTTTTCTTTTAACTAACACACAAAAGAAAAAAGCTTTCGGAATGTCAGTCATTACCTTTTTGTTGGTGTAAGAACCAGTTTCATGGAGAACAGCAACTCTAAATGGAGGCCACCAAGTATGAAATTCTTTTACCCACTGATGCATCACAGTAGCTGGACAAACAATTACTGTTGGACCCAACCCCTGGTATCTAAAATAAAATATTCAAGAAGAGAACTTCAATGTCAAATAAATATTCTGTATTAAGTGGCCTATTAAAATAACCTGTCACAATAGTTCAAGTTGAATATGAGAGCTATGGAAATCGATTGGCATTTTCTTCTTCTGGAAGTCTATGTTTTCAAAGCATGATGAAAGGAGCAAGCTCTAAGAGCCTACTCATTGAAGAATTAATGTATGCATCTGTCAATATCAGCACATAAATAGTAAAATTCCAAGCAATATAGCAAAATGGAAATTCCTCCTGTTGTAATAATAATACAAATCAGATCTGGGTGACTGCTATTTCTTTAGGAGAAACAAAATCATTAACAAAAACTTATTACTTCTATTCCTAGAAAATATATGGATATAGTATTACAAATGGACTTACTAAACATCTGCAGAATGACAACCTGGATGCTGCTTATCTCTTTCATCAACAACAACAAATATATATATATATATATATATATATATAAAATGTACATAGTCTAATTAAAGCTGAGGACAGATCTGCTACTTTGTCTTTCCTGATGAAATGACCATTGATCTGAAATCTCATTTGCTTCTTCCAACTACCTCAACTTGTCAGCTACAGACCTTTCTACCCTCCAGCTATCTCAACTTTTCTAACAAATGACCTTTCCTTTCCATGTAAGTCTGTTTTCTCTTATATCCTGTGACCATCACATGTTCAAAATTTCTACTGATACCTCATTTGACATCAGCTTTTCCCGCCTGTGTGACTATTATTTTAAAGTGAAGAAATATATTAGCATGCTGAGTGACAAAACTGTGCCATACTTCAAATAGTCTTCAAGTCTTTGAAAACTTGAAATTGATTTCAAGTTTTCAGGAAGTATTTGAAATACTTATTTCAAGATGCTTCAAAAACAGAAAAATTCTGGAATTAGTAGTAGTTTACATATAAGAGTTTTCTCTTACTTAGAAGCAAAGAATATTTTGCAGAGACTATCACTGATAAAGTTGCATTTTTTTAAAATGTTTACAAAAATGTATAGACTTTATTGTATTAATACCTAAGAGCCTCCAAAAATATGGTAGCATTAATAATCCTGCAGAATAATCACAATAGTATATCTCCATCCTACAGATGGAGAACTGAAGCTACAAGAGGCAATGGGAAAGACTGCAGCATCAGGTTCATGCAGCAATACACTAGCTGTACTGCAAACCAAGGTGACAAGGTGTGAGCTGAGCTGGAAGCATTTAGGCATTTTGACCACACAACTCTGCCCACTCAACAATTCCTACCTCTCACCAGACTGACCAGAGAGTTGTCCTTCTGCTTATAAGATTACACGGCCTTTGTGAAGTCAGTGAGTACCAAAACCTTCCTAGTTCAGACTGCAGATGCAGAAAAACTATGCAAAGAGCAAGTAACTTAGACCTTCTGTCTTATGAAACACAAGTAAAACAAGAATTTTCATGCACAAAAAAACCTTCTTCCCAGAAGTTACCATCCCAGTGGAGCTACTCGCTAACTGTACGTATCAAAAAAATGAAAAGCAGCCAGAGAATAAAATGATTCTGAAAAACACCAATATTTTCTATTTAAATCATTATTTGATATTTCATGTTCTTGATAAGCATTATTTAAATACACTTCTACATAAAGCAAGGTGAAATTTATTTCCAGTATACTACTACTGTATATCCTAAGTTGTATGTAGTAAATTAAATCAGGAAATCAAGCCAATAGAACTAGCATGCACGCATCTGTAAATCCAACAACAAGTATCTTTTCCTATAATTTCAGCCTGTGAAGAAGGAATTCTTATATATTGTTCAATACATAATATGAAAGTTCTTTGAAAGAACAGTGAGTCAGTTGAATACAGTACTCAAAAGCAGGAAAAAAAAAGAAAGCAGATAGGAACTCCCATGTATGAGTTACAGTTGTTCCTATTATTACTATTTTTTTTGGCATAGATGATTCCCCCACTGATCAGAAACTTTTAACTTTCATAGCAAATCAGCTTGTTACTTCCTGTAAAGCTTTTACCTGGTGTCTTGCCAGAACAAATATTTTAATATAAAATTTAATAAATGGAACTAAAGGTATTATATCTAATTTAAAATTCCATATTGTGTAAACTATTGATATTAATGTAATTGAGTTTGTAAACAATCCATTTGTGGAAGCTAACCTTAGACACTGTATTGACCCAAAATATCTAGTGTGGCTCATCTGCAAAATGAAGCATCAATGCCTGGAATTCATTAAAAGTGTTACATGTTTAATTTTTCCTGCCCTACAGCTCCATTGTCTCGTAAAATTTTTCCTTTGATGTCCCCCACTAAAAGAATTAAAGGAATATTGTAATTGAAATGTCATTAATAATTCACAGGGCCCTCCTCCACCAGTAATACATCTGATGAAATATTAATTGAGCTCCACAGACTGACAGTCTGCAGAGAAGCACTTGCCTGTAATTTGAACCGCGAGTCCTGATCTTGCTGTAGCTCAGACCTGCCAAGAAGGCAATTATCTGGATGGTCTTGCCCAATCCCATCTCATCTCCCAGAATTCCTCCTGCCTGTTGGCAGTGCAATTCCCAGAGCCACCTAACACCTGTCTGTTGGTACCTAAAACAAGGAGAAAGATGGCAAATGTTTGATAATACAGATCATAACAGAAAGTACTCATGAATTAATTATTTGGTAAGGTTCTTCTACCAGTTACAGTAACATGCTGGATGTGTGTTTTACATGAGTGCTGTATTTACTAGGTCATACATTTTTGATGCATTTAGACATTGCATGTGACAGTCATTCTTTATGCCATGCTAAAACATTTCTAATTAAACTGGTAGTCACAGTAATTACAAAGTATTTTATTTCATGGACATTTTAAGTGCTAGAAGTATCTTGAGAAGCTACTCTAACAAAGTATTATGGTTTAAGAAAAGAAGTCATGTAAGAGCCCAATAAATTGTTTTATTTGGAGTGCAAAAAGTTGAATGAAAAGTTAAGACTTCTATGAGGTAGGGACTTCACATTCCACTGTGAAACAGACCCCATCTGTGAAAGCACACTTATGGTTTTACACAAATTAAACAACATTAATCTCCTTCAATAACAGGAAAAAAGCCAACAAGACAAAGTGCTCTGAAAGGCAAAATAAAAAAGCCTGTTCTAGTGAATGGGCTGCGACAAAATATTGCAGTGTGAAAATATCAGGGTAGTTACAATTTCCAGTGGAAGACTGGGAACAGAATAAGCAATGATGCAAAATTAATTCAGCTAGAAGTGATAGTTTTTAAACAATCAAAACAATCACTTATGACGACAAGTCAAAAAGGAGCTGTCAGGGTCCTGGACTGGAGAAATGGAGTTGTGAAACAGAGACTGTTCATTTTAGGGCTTTCTCTTGCACGCACTTTAAAATTACGTTTCGTTCTTTGAATAAAATATACTTAGGAAGACTGACAGTTAATAACACCAGTATTTACAAAGCAGTATTAAAATCAATTTATAATGTGAGCTGTCTGCATTTAGATGAATGTTGACATGGAAGAAAAAGGATGGAACAGTTGAAAAAAAATGATCAAAGAACACATCTAATGGTTTAGACATTACCACACAATATGCTGGTACCTCAAATGTACTACACCAGGAAGCCCTTAAAACAAAACAAACAAAAAGCCTTCACCCTTTTATTAGGGTAGAATTCATATTAAAAATGAAAAAATCCAAGAACAACTACAAGAACAACTACAAAATATTTTGTAGGAATAGCCATGATTGCAATAAGATGTTCCTGTTACTATATTTCTGTGAAGGCTACATTTTCCAACGTAAGTATTAAAGAATTGGAGAAAATCTTAATTCCAATCACAAGCTCCTCCTCCCAGACTAATACCTAGCACAAATCTTAAAAAAAAAAAAAAAATTACTCAAAATTGCATGATATTATTTCATGTGATTTCTTATAATTTCTTATGATTACATACAGTGTTTGATAGCTAGTTGCAATTATATAAAATCTCTCTCCCTCTCTCTCTCCACAGGAATTTGCACAATAGAAGATAAAAATCTGTGAAAAATTCTGCTCCAAGGACATGCCAAAAAAAAAGAGAAAAAAAGCGTGTACTTTAATCAAAGGCATTTAGATAAACAAAATAAAGAGAGTTTATTAGTAACTACTACTAACCATAATAGGTCTAAATAAGCACATCAGCAGAGGATAATTTATGACGAAAATTTTTGAAACCTGTAATTAAAAAAAATTCAGAATTATTTTTTAAGATGGAAGGAGAACAGCAAGTCATGTTACTTTATATAAAATTGTTTAAAAGATATTTTTTAAAAGAAAAGCTCTAGCTGAAGCTGCTGATGCTGTTATGCTTCACTTTTGCTCAAGGCTGATAACACACACATCCATTGCAGAGTATTTCTTACACAAACTTCCATTCTAAAATAATTTTACTAAAGCCCACTTCCTAATTAAAAGCTGTTGTCCTAGTTATATAGCCTTTTTTCTTTTCTTCCTTTTATCTTAATATATATTTTCTATTATGCACTGGAAGGATGGAAAAGTTCCCACAAAAAGTACATTTTCTTTCTTTTTTTTTTTTTTTTTGGTTATAAGCACATCCCAAAATGAAGGTAGAGTTATGTTTGGACTGCATTTTGCATGAGTAACTATGCTAGATTCATATCTTAAAAGTCACTGCTGTAACTAGCAGAGTTTAGTGACACTGTCACTACGATGACACCGTACCTCAGTTGTACCAGGGAAATCATATACTGAGAGCAAGGAATGAAGAGAACTGATTTCTTGTTTAAGCACAACTTTTCTTAGGCTAGGTGCAGATAGTGTAAGGAAAGGCTAGCAAGTCAGCCTTGCTCACTAAGTTTAGTTCTGCCACACAGTAGCACCAACATAGTACACCTGGCTGAGTACTTTTTTGAGCAAACATAACGTACAAGGAAGAAACGGTTCATCCACTTTAACAGACGTACCAGGAAAAAAAAAAAAAAGAATCTACTGTTTGTAGAAGTGTAAAATAACTTCTTTGGAATTCAATTCAACAGTGCAGAAAAATCATTTACAGTATAGTGAAGCACACCTCCTCGGGTCAATATACTTCCATCTTCTATACTGAACTTGGTCAAAACTTCAAGTTTAATGTCTATTGACTGTGAATCTTCCTACACTGAAGATTTCAGCATTTAACTTACAAGTCAGACAAATCATTCAACTCCATTGATTTTTCTAACCACTTAGGAAGTTTTGTCAACTAACTCTTGTTTGCAGGGATACCCTTCATTAGTGAGGCTGATATCGCTGATTAATTTTTAGTTGTCTGCCTCATTTCAATTCCCTTCAGATTACTCAGACCACATATCCGTTCTCAGGATGCTTGCTTCTGCAGGACCTTTGCATAAACAACTGTAGACCTCACACTGGCTGTGTAGGGTCCTGGCATCGCAGTCATCAATTCAATTGCTTTTCAGAGCCAGTGCTTTGCTTCTTAAGAATTACAGGACAACAATAATGATTTCTTTGAGGTTAAGACTAAGTGGCTCTGTTGAAAGGATACCACCATGCATGCCTGTTAGAAACCATGGCTGCCTACAACACTAATTGTAAGGATTTAGTGTTAGCTTTTTGAAAAAAGATGGTTGTATGAAAGGCTGCCAACAAAAATGAATTCAAGCAAGTGATGCATCCAAGTTAGAGATTATGTAGTAAGTTAACTTGTCAGCTGCTATCTTGTTTGAAGCCTTTTGTAAATCGCTTACTGAGATGAAGCTGAGATGCTCGAAAGCATCCCCACGCACAACGGTATCAAAAAACAAAAAAACAAACTCAAGAAACAGACATCAGTCTTATTCAAATAACCAAAGAATTGCATAGATATTGTCGAGCAAATACAGGAAATAACAATGTACTCTCTTTTTGAAACTTTTGCCCCCTGCAATTTTGAAGAAAACCTATTTTATCATTTGACTTTTCAGAAAAATATCCATTTCTTTTTTTTTTGCTGGTAGAAAATTTCACTCTATCGCATCATAAAAACACCTATATTACTTATTTTATCACAACTTGTCAGCTTATCTTGAATTTAAAGTTATTCTCTTTCCTCTCCACACCTAATTAAAACTTACCAACAAAAGAAAGCATGTACAGAATCTGATAAAAACAGCTTCTCAATCCTTAGTTTACCAATATGTATTTTACAATATTTTCAGAAGTTGGTTCTTAGCTGTATTTTTATATAACTGCATTTAACGTTTAATTTCATTACGTTCTTTTTGTACTTGCAATAAATTAGTTTTAGAGGTTTGCTCCTACAGCTTTTTTTACAAAAATAAACCTACCGAAACCTAAACGATTACTCTCTGAATGAAGGTTGCTGTAAAGTGCTGAAAGTTGCTGTAAAGTGTAAAGTGCTACTGAATGAGGTATGTAAAGCGAAAATCCTCACTACTGTTACTCTATTGTTTAATACTAATAGCATATAGAAATGTCTGCATAACATTAAAATAAGGTGTAAAATACATACTTAAAAAGTTTTTTGAAGAGAAATCCTGGTACTTTGAAACCCTCTTCAAATTCAGTATCACTTTCATCAGAAAGTTCATCAGTCATATGATGTTCCTTGTCCTTCAGACGTTCTTTTTGCCACCTCCTAAATTGACACAGGAAGCAAATGAAGCAAATGTTTAATTATGTAAATAAAAGATACTACATGAGAACTACACTCAATCTCATACCAAACAAAAAATAACAAATAAATGTATTCTGGTTAAGATTACTGTTTAATTTAAACAGCAAATATCAAAATAGTAAATAGTAGAATTTTACATAATTAAATAGTAGCATGCTGAGGACAATTATAATTATGCAATTACCTGCTCAAAACATTGACAAGCTAAAAAGAGCATGCACTCTTGACTATCAGGTCATAAGCCTTCCAAGTTTTATAGCTAGTTACAATTTTCTACAGATAGAAATAGCAATACAATGGAATCAAAGATTAACATCATTACAAAAAAAATGGACATCTTAAATATCTGAGCTTCTTGATAGCCCTGGGAGGAGATCTGGTAGTACAAAAGCATTCAAAATACAAGACGTGAAAAGTGATTTTTTTTGTGTGTAAAATCCATAAATAGTAGTGATGGGATGAAAAAAAAAAAGCAATTGTAACAAGTTATAGAAACCAACCAAACAAAACCCTCCAGGTGAGATACTGGAAAACTTCGTTGTTTAATCATTCAACTCTGCACTGAGGAAATAGATGGAGAATACACTTTAAAACAACTGTGCAGTGGCTGGATGGAGGAAGACTTAGTGAGAGACACTGCTCTCCTACTCTTAGGTTATTCAAAGTCACCTATCTCAAGGATCTGAAAACTCTAAATATAACTTCAGCTAAAGCTGTGTTTTCCCCAGGAGAGGGGGTTTCTGTTCCTTTCCTGACCACTTTGGCAAACTCACAGGAATTTCATTCAAAGACTTCTGTGTTTCTGTGATTGTCTTTTTTTTTTTTTTTTTTAAATTAAAAACTCGGGTTAGGAATAAGAAGAAAGGAAATAACACAATACAGGATATGCAACCAACTTCTTGAAGTTAATTATTGCAGTTTTTTAGATCAGCCTCTTATTTATCTTTAGAGAAAGCATTTGCAAGTCTGCTTTTATGAACCCAGACACAAATGAAGTATTTTGGTCCTGGTTTATTTAATGAAAATAAGCACTACCGTCTCCAAATATGCGCAACTTGCAATAACTGTCAAACTTGCTTGCACTGAAAAATTAACAGGAACACACTATAGGGGAGAGTCTGAGAGTCTGCATTACTTGAAAAATATTTGGGCTCTCTTGCTGAAATCAGCAAAAATCTGAATGAAGAGAAATGAGTGCATATTCAGGAAAAAAAATAAAAACAGGCGAGACAAATACAGCTTGCATTTTTCTGATTAAAGTTTATGGGTTGCTAGTATTTATACGTGAACATTCACACTGTCATGATTTCATTACGCAAAGTTAATTTTCTAGTTAAAAAATAAAAGAGCTTACTATAAAATATATAAGACGTCACATCATGTTTATATATAAAGTCATAAAACATCACATTTGCATCATGTTTATATATAAAAGTTATAAAACATCACATTATATGTTAAAAATATATAAAAAGTCAAAAATATATAAAATGTCTCCCCACAGACACTTTTACTTTGCTATATTAACACAGGAATGGAAACATCAACCTTTGGCTAACAATCTGCTGTTAAGTGTTTGATTTAGAAAAATAACATTTGTGTTCTAGAGGTTAAAACATCCGAAAAGGCAGGTACAATACAGGCATAATGTGAAAATACATTTGTTTTGGTCCTGTACTACAGTGTTGTGACACCAGGCCCAGGTGGTCAGTTATTCTGAATCCGAGGAAAAGACCGAAGACTCAAAGTGACAAATGCTGACAGTGACTGCTTCAGAGTTTATCATTCCTGGAAAGCGGAAATGACTGAATTTGTCAATTATTTTAACTGACTGGGTTAAAGACTGAAAACAAGAAAGGAAATACCTGGTTATCACACTACAGTCAAAAAACTGCAAATTACAAACCTTCTGAAGTGACAGCTAGGTAAAGAATCCATACTAAAACTAAATTAAATAAATACAAGTGACAAAGTGGGCAGTAATTGGTGCAAGAGTCAGCCTCTAATTTTATATTCCAGTGCAAATCACCACTAGTCAACACTGAAATTTCAGTCTCCCCTGGGAAGACACAGATTGCCCTCTAGTGTACACTAGAAAAAGTGATTTTGAAACAATGAAGAAGAAACTTTCCTTAGCATGATTAACAAAAGCTGACAGCTCTCCTGGGTTTGGCTGTCAATTATCATTGGCAAGAATTTAGTTGTTTCACTTTAATCTAGCTGATACTTCTCTTACATTACTAGATGCCTACAAAAATCAGTACATTCAGAATTTGAATTATGCTCCTAACTCTCCTAAAGAAATGTTTCCTTGATACACACTCTACTGAAGTGTGTAACTAGAAGAACTACAGAACTGAAGGTTCTGGTGCTGCATGTCTACCAAAGGGAAAAAATAGGTCAAAGGAATTATAAGCATTTTGTTGTCAATGTTGCAATAAAACAATTGCAAAATCGGAAGAAGTTACTCAGTTTTTGATAAGCCATGAACTTAAATGTAAACCAATGTATTTGGGTATACTCTACAGCAAAACCTAATGGTCTCCTTTTTAAAAGTGTAAATATTCCTAATGGTTGAGGAAATGGGAAGACAAAACACCATTTCCTAGAGCAGACCAGAAAGTTGGCCAGTGTGGTCTTCCATCCTTCCACGGATATTGTATTTTGGAAAGAGCAATACCAGCAGCACATATTGTACTTGATTACAGAGTAATATACAGACCTAAGAAGAAGATTCTTTACTAATCTCAGTTAAACCTTATTAGCATGCCAAAACAAAGAAGAAATACAGGTTTTTCTGTATTAAATTTTCCAGAAAATAGAAGTATTATTTGCGAAATATACTTTTATATTGCCCTTGGTCTCTAACATGGGTATGATTTTATCCTGCAAGTACAGTATGAAAGCCATATATCACACAATTAAATCTTTCTTAATGTAGGATTGTGTTCATATACTAATCTCATTTCCCACTTATTGCAATACCCAAGAAAGAAATTCTACATCTAAAACATGGTAATGAGCACAATTTGATTTTTTTTTAAATAGTCAGGAACCAAGCTGAGCGTTTAATATAGTTTGCATTTTTGAAGCACAATATGTTTTCTATTTTAGACAGCTAAGAATCCCTTACAGATTATTTTAATTTGCTAAATTGAGGCATTCAGCATCACTTTTCTGATCTCACTTTTTATGGTCTATATGGGTAAATTTAATTGGTACATCCGAACAGATGAAATACATGCAGTTAGTAGCACAAGTATCTGCAAGTAAATTGAGACTGATGTAGACAATTACACACTTGAGCTTAGAATGAAAGGTGTATTCAGTAAGTGAACCAAAATATATCTTCATTTGAGTCTTGGCTTTGTCATTTTAAAGAGCAGTTAGATGCTCTAAGAAATTGTCTTCCAGGAAAAGTAATATTTGATCTTTAATTTATAACTCTGAAACACTGAAAGATTCGGTGACTCAGGTATTTCAAAGACAGCTAACACATAAACTAACTTTTGGGCAATCTTAGTTTTTGGTTTGATTCTTTGTATCAATTGCTCTATGTACTGCAGTCACAGTGCAGCCACAATTTCCAGCAATTCAGTTTTTTGGATGTCACTTGAAAGGCTTTTTTGAGCCTTGTGTGCAAGTATTTGACCGCAACTGAATAAAGAGCTATCTAAATAACTGCCGCACGTGTATATATTAGTGATACTTATAACGCTTCAACTGGGTTTATTATGAGCAGCAAAAAGTTCTTCTGTTATATCTTTATTAAAAGCAAATTTTTGCTAAGTATTTTGCTAAGAAAGAAAAGGAATCTTGACAACCTGCAGCATCCTCATCTGCAAAGTCTACAAAAAGAGTAACCTCAGAACACCATGCCATTGTCTTGTTCCAAATTTGGCAAAGGTTTACTTCCTGTGCATTTAACCCACATAAATTACCTGTATCTTTTCATTCTAGGTAGAAGCTGCCAAACAGCAAAAACAGACTAACAAAAACAGGTGCAGTTCCTCTCATTTAACAATCTTCAAATAAATGGTTGTCTGACCAGACAACCCCATCCGACAAGGGCAAGATGCGCACGTTCCATCAGCCCCAACTCTGAGCCCTTCTAAACTGAAACAGTCACTCACACGCTATGCACAACCGACATCTGTCTGCTGCTGGATATCAGATCTCTAAGACCTTAGGCTCCAACCTAGGGACTGCTTATCCAGGCCACTGGAGTCTCCTGGTAACAGCCAACATCAAGAGAGTTGGGAATGATGATCTACCACCTTTGTCTTAATCCTAAATTTAAACGTTTGAGCGTCTCCTAGTTATTTACTTTATCTCTTGATTTATAAATTTAAATACTTATAAGTTTACTTAAGAGTATGAACTGAATTGTGTACAGCTAACTTTCTTTTTATTGCCTCTTAATCACATCTTGCTTTGAGTGGGCTTACTGCTGCAGAATAACCTCTGGAATGAAAGAACTTAGTGCTCCCACTTGTGTGCCCTGTTTACTGCAGAAACACCAGCTCCCACTTCAAAAATAGTCTCTTGTTCTAGAGATTCTTAGCAGTCCCACAGTGAGCTAATTATCACACGCTAACATCACAGTATTTTCCCCTTGACACAGACCCATCTCTTCAAGTCCCATCCCTGAAAAGTTTTAATGTTAAGAAAACTCATTTCCAGTCTTTAAAAGTATAGGACTTTATTCAGTGCCCAGCATAAGACTAAATGTTCAGAAGATTAAAGTAATCCTAGCGGATTTTCTCCTGCTCTCTCTCTCGGGTAAAATATACTATAATCTCACCCATTCATTTGCATTGAAAAGTAAAACTGACATGAAACAAGACATAAATGTAAGCAAATGACAGCATTTCTATAGCATTCTTAATATGTTTCTTAATTCACTACATTTTATTTTCTCATGGCATTTCCATAATGAAGATTACCTGGGGGTGTCAGCATAAAACAGTCAATGTGGACAGCTGCAGCATAACAGCTACAATAACTGCAGCTATGAAATTTTTAAGAGATGTAGTGTTTTGTTGGCAATTATAGTTATTGATATTTCTAAAATTCATTTAGGCTTTTATTGTAACTTTAGTAACCAAAAGAAAAGTAGTCTATGATATGACTTTGCTAAGGATAAATTGTCACAATCTTAACGTTATTAAAAAATGCATTTGAATGAATTTAAACTGTGAGTCATATTAAAACTTTCAATCAAATTACTCCCGATGAAAACACTAAATTAAAAATGATTTAATATTGGTCCGACTTAAATGTGAGAACAGTTTTATTCACCAAAATAATAAATATTTTACCAATTAATAGAATTATTTTTTTGTTAATGAATCCAATTAAAAAAATATTAAACCAATGGACCTTGCTCAGATTAACCTCTTGCTCAAACTTCCCTGTTCTCAAGAGTAGTAAACTATGCTTTAACTTTGAAAAATAGCATCCTCAAATTGCAAGCCTACTGTCTCAATCAGCTTCAGACCTGCCTTGGTAATCCAAGCTCTGAGAGCAGAATTAGCTCTTCCTACCTCAGCAAAAATAATCCTACAATTGGAATGCTTTCAGCAGAAACCTTCTCTTCCACAGCAAATCAGGTTCTCTCCATGGGAGAAGATGAGTACTAATACCTTTTCCTCTTGACTTCTCTTATGCCACTTCATTTAAATTCACAAGCTTTTATTTTTGTGGAAACCTAATTTGATTCTGCCAATCATTAACTGGGTTCCGTTGCTATGGCTTTATCATTTCATCAAATCAGCCTTTCCCTAAAAACCATGCCTATAGTTTCTTCTGCTCTAGAGCACTGCTTTTCAAGTTGGAACCTGTGAATTTCTGGAGGACTGTAAAGTAGCTGAAACACAGCCAAAAAGATAATTAAAGAAAGACACAGGTTTCTATATGAGATTCAGCACTTATGCTAGAAAACAAAAAAGATGCCACCGGTTACAGAACTAAACAAAACAAAAAATTAGTCAGCTTTGTTCCCATTGTGGCCAGAAATATTTTTCTACTTTACTGGCATATCTAATTAGCAATTTAACAGCTGAATAAATTAGATGTCACTTCCTCCTTCTACTTCCATGTTTTCTAGACAGTTGTGAAAATGGAAACATTGTACAGTCTTCTTGTTAGGAGCTCAATAACTATGAAAAGATCTCAACAGTATGCTGTAGCTACAGAGATACCATTAATTTCCATGTTAGACAACTTTCATAAATCATCAGATTAACAAGAGGTCTTTCAGCTGCCATTTTTAAAAGTCACTTGTGTTCCTGACAACTTAGTTTTATTTTCCTACCTAACTACACTATTTTATTTAATAAAATATGCTGTCTCTTCTTAGAGATCTTACTAGAGTTTATAACTGCAGGTCATTATGGCAGCAAAAGACACTACTGCTACCACCATTACCACTGCCTCTTTAAATAAGGGCATATTTACCATCACTCTCATCAAAATCAAGAGAAAAAAAATGACAAACAGGACAGCTCTTTTTAAGTTTGAATAACAACAGCATAAATGTCCAGTCCTCACTATTTACATCATCCATCATAATTTATGCAAGAGATATTAGGTACTAATAAAAATAATATAAGTTTTAAATCTTTCCAGTACATTTTTTAAAAGACTTAAATCTGAGAACCATTTTATATTGAGCAGCAAGTAAACATATTGGTTTGCCTGAAGAGAAAGCTGTAGAATTTGTCAGAGGATACACAATCCTTACTAAACAGAGACACTGAAAGTCTGCTCCGATAACTTCATCTACAGAAGTGCGACAGCTCTGTAAATGATCCCTGTAGCTTTCATCTATATAAAAGAAGTAAAAAACAGTTCTACCCAATACTGAGTATATTGTGATGAGCACGGGTACAGAAGTAAGGAATATTTGATTGAAGAGTACACATATTTGAACTAAGTACCTCTCTGTCCTTATACAAAAGTAGTTTATTTCATAACATTTTCCCAGACAAGTTCTGCAATGGGAAGGAACTTCCTATGGCCTCCAATTTCAATTAACTAACATTCTACAAAAATAGTATGTAGCTAACATTTGTTCAAGTTGTTTCTTCTCAATTAGCACAGTTAACTATGAGAGCAGTAAACTAAGAATTCCACTTTAACCTAAACCAGATTTCTCTCACAACGTGTAAAAATGCCCTCCTCCAAAGAATCATAGTTCGTTTGCATTGCAATTTTACCTACCCAATGGATAACAAGATATATTACCTTTCAAAAATATATGATCTGCAAATGAAAACCTTACTTAATAAACAGTAATTCATTCAATATATTGTTTTATATACTCTCTTTTACCTCATTCACAATTTTACAAACAACAAACAATACTACTAGGACACAAAAAAATGCTAGGACTAACCTTAGTCTCTGTTTATAATAGTCTTCGTCTCCATCATCTCTCCATCTCTTTATTTTCCGCTTTCCTACTGCACGTTCTTCTTCCTCCTCAGAGCTTGGAAAGAAGTCAGAATCACCACCTTCTTTAAAATCTTTCTTAACCAAATACTTTCCTTTCCTTGACAAAGACTTAAGTTCATAATCAGAATCATTCTCAGCATGAGAAGATATCTGCTGTTCCTCCTCATTTGCGGCTTCTGGATCAAAGAGCTCCTCATCAGGTATGTACTCAGACTCCCCACTATCATCACTCTGCTCATGTCTTAGCTTCTCGTTGGCCTCAAGGTATTTTTTTTCTTTCGGAATCCCTGCTTTTGACTGAATCTGAAGGGCACGTTTCTGAAGTTTGCTCACGTGTTTTTTTAAGCGCTTATCCGTTTTTGATAGAGTTCTGGCTTTATTCCTTTTCTCCTTTGTGGGAGATTGGATGGATATGGAAACTTTGTGCTGAACAGTTTTGGCTTGTGTTTTCTTCTTTGCTCCTTTCAGAAGTGATAATTTCTTCCTTTCGGAAGACAGCTTTGCTTGATCTGCTAAATACTTCTCAAAGTCAGATGTTTCATTTAGCATTAGCTGCCGTGGCTTCCTCTGTGGTTTCTGAGGTATTTTAGTTCCAAAAGGAGTCATCTGGCCCGTACGAATAAGCTCTTCCCACTCTGTCTCCTGAGCTGGCATAAGCATGCTGCCAAGATGCAGTGGCCCTGAAGATGGCCCAGGTTCTGTAACAAAATTGGAACACCCAATATACCATTAACACCTTCTGAATAACTCAAACACAGCAACAAATTTGTTTTCAAGCTTCAAATGCATGCATCGCTTTTATATACAATGTAAACATCATATATCAACATCATATAGAATACAAGGAAAGAAAATCACAAAAGGGGAAAAGCAAGTCAGAAGACTGAAATAGATTGCAACTTTTTAAACTTTCAAACTCTTTCTCAAACTTAACATAGGAAACATTACACATATCAAAATGCAAAATACTTCTGAAAAAGTATATACCAGAAAGAAGCACCATGAACTAATAGCCCTCAATACCACATGTGCAAAAAACAACAACAACAACAACAACCACAACAACAACAAAAAAAAAAAAAAAACCCTGAGTAACACTATTCATTTTTATTCTTGATTTTTCAGTCTTACTGGCCTGAAATTTGGCATTCCCATTTACCCTAGGAGACGGACATAAATTTTAAGAAAGCCATAAAAGTCTTTCCAGATACTTAAGAATAAAATAATTGCCAAAACCAAGCAAAAGAAAAAAAAACTGCCCTCAAAAAGCAAATAACCAAAACCACCTTCCTACTCTACAACATTAATATCTATATTATGAGTTTGAAAGGCAGGTTGGCTGCACAAGATGTGCACAGATGTCAACAGGGTCCAAACTTGTCCCTTGGAATACTGCAGATCAGCGATGATATGCAAGATATGGTCAAGCTGGAGTGACATAATCCTAGCTGAGTTTACAGACGGCAGCAAGAAAGAACACAGGCTGAAGTACATTTGAGCAGGAAACACTGAGACACTGCTCATAAAAATTCTTTCCTTAAAAAAGTGCAGCCTGACAAAGGGAAACACTTCCCTCCCTCCATTTGTAGTGATATTTCCCAACAATAAGAAAAAAGAAAAAAAATTTGTTAATGCTGATTGATAGCATTCAGGGTATAAAAAGTAATTCAATCATGATGTTAGTCATCTTTATCGAATTAGCTGTGAAAATTGTTAAGATTTCCAATTTATTAAGCCTGATACTCAAATCTGCATCAGCCATCCCTACTGAACTGAACATGGATTAACTTCCATTTTTAAAAACTTCCCATGTGGATACTACAAGATCTGCAATTCTGCAGGTGCAGAGTATTAAGTGGTTTTAAATCTCTCTCTGGAAAGAAACCACTGAAATTTGTTTTCTTATTGGCAAAGATCTTGCCAATTAGCTTCTAACTTCAAAAAGTATAACATTAGAGTATACAGAATACATGGTTTTCAGCTTTCTCCCATACCTTCATCATCCTCGATTTCACCATCATCAATTGCATCAAGAACCCCTGTTCCACCAAGAATTGCTTGAAGTCGCTTTTGCTTTGCTTTGATCTTCTTTAACTGTTGCTCCTTGAATGACAAGGTGGTACATAATTTATTTAACCTAACTTATAAATTTGCTATCTTTTAAAACAATTCTCATGTTATTATGTTTGCAGTATTTTCCATCAGAAGAGTAAATTCAAATATCAACAATATCCCTTTTCTATCAACAATATCCCTGTTCTAAGAGCTGAAGTCCTGACAAGGAGAAGGTTCTCTTTCTTCAAATATCCATTTTTCCATTCACAGCTGTGTATGTCCTTTGTTTAGCTTTTATTGGCACCTAGTAGATTCCTCTACAAGCTACTTTAGATACTTTGATAAAAAAATAAAAAAGCAAAAAAAAAAATTCTGCTACATCAGTGAGCTAATATGTCTCACAGGAAGGAATGATGAACACACTTGCAAGAAGAATATAGCAATGACAGAGGATTAGGTAAAGGAAGGTGGGATTGAAGACCGTGAGAGACGAGATATAGATGAACAATTAAATAATGCCCTAACAATGCTTTGCTAATGCTCCAAATACTACCAGGAGGGATTCAATTAAATTAATGCAAAGCAGTTTTCCTGGAACTTCAGTTGCAGAGCATGTACAGATTATTAAGCATGAACTAGGTCACATAATCCACATTTTACACCAGTGTACAAGTGAAGCAAACTCATCAGGAAAATAATGTAGGCAAATCACCTTGTTATATTTTTGCCGTTTTACAGAATCTAGTTTTCGGTTTACATCTTTGCTTGTGGCAGCTTGAGGTGAAAGTTGCTCGATAATTTTATTTATTTGTTTCAGAGATATTGTACATGATCTGAAAAACAAAAGATTGCAATACACTGTTCAGTTCTAGTAAAGAGTTTAAAAATACTTAAAATATTTTTAAAATCATGCAAAAAGAGTTAATTCTTATATCACCTGCCAAGCAGCCATTATCCCCGTACACAAAAAAACAATACTACATATTCTCTACAGCTGTTATACGGAAGTTCCTTTGACCACATCTGTGTCTACCTCAGCTTCGCTCTCTGTAAATTTACTTGTAATTTTCTGAGTTCTACCTTTCTGCAGTTGAGACGCAGTCTAACCAGCTCCCCAGGTGTCATTTGCTGCTTCTTGATTTCATTTTCTTTCAGTGCTTTTGAACCATCTCATGTCCCTTCTCAGGCTTTTTTTTATGCTCTTTAAATACACTATTCTCTTGAAAGTCTCTTAGCTTTTTGGCTGTTGCCTCCTTGACCCTACAATCCCTTATCATATATTACTACAGTCCTCTTTTACAATACTTCAATCATTTATACTTCTCTTCAACTTAAATTTGTGTGGATGTCATCTCATCATGTACCTTTTACTATGAACTCCACGCCAGGCACTCAAAAAAATCCCCAAACCAACCAAACAAAAACATACTTTTCACTTGGTTTTATCCCTCATCATTCATTCACATTTAGACTCTGATGAAGTTCATCACACTCTACTCTCACATTTTTAGTTTTATTGGTTCTTTGCTCAGCAAATCTTTGCCCCTTTTCTCCAAAAATCATCATTTCAGACTTGCACATATCATTCCAGAAAGAACAGATTCAACAAGTCTGCTCGAGCCATTTGCATATCCACATGTAAATGCCTTAAGACTGTTTGTGGATGGTGAAAAAATAGACTGCTGAGGAAAAGATCACAGGATATTTTTAAAATAAAAACAGGAAAAAAATATCAACCATTTCACGATGCTGTGCATACCTCTCTGAATAACTACACAGTCTAATTACAACGGTTACACTCCTCCATTTTTCCTTTCAGCAATCTCTGTGCAGGTACAGGGCATCTGAAATTAGGCTGCAGTTTGGCAAATTTACTTAATCTTACTTCTCCCCACGTAACTGGAAAATTAATCAAGCGCATAAAATTAAATATATTAATAAGAAGAGAGCTATGCAGGAGTTTACATGGGTACTTGAGATGTGTGATATTCTTGAGCATTAAAAAGCAACATTAATGCAGTACAGTGGAAAAAAAAAAAGAAGCACAAGTAGAATTATTCACCAGTTCACACATTAATTCTAGAATGAAACTAGAAAGGAGGACTTAAGACTTGGATTCAAAGACCTGTGACTACTATCCCTTGAAGTGTTCTGTTAACAACATATCCAGTTAAACATTTGATTATTCAAAGTATTTTGTACAAGAACTGGTGTTAGATTGTTCTGGTTGTAGTACACTGCTGATATTGTGCCATCCAAGTCACATAAAGCACACAACCAGAAGCAGATAACCACATGAGGCCTACAGAACCAGAAAAATGATACTTTTTCTGAATGCAACTTTGAATGATGGAATACAAAGCATATACTTAACTTCCCAGAAAATGGACATGGATGTTAGCGAGCTGACAGAGCAGAGAAAGACAATCTGTTCTATCTGCCCTATGAGGAGAGGCTGAGGGAGCTGGGCTTGTTCAGCCTGGAGAAGACTGAGAGGGGATATGATCTGTGTCTATAAGTGCCTCAAGGGAAGCAGTGAGGAGGATGGGGCTGGCCTCTTTTCACTGGTGGTCACTGACAGAACCAGAGGAAATGGCCACAAATTGAAGCATAAAAAGTTCCACAGGAACTTAAGGAAGAATTTCTTTACTGTGAAGGTGACAGAGCACTGGAACAGGCTGCCCAGAGAGGTTGTGGAGTCTCCTTCTCTGGAGATCTTCAAGACCTGCTTGGATGCAGCCCTGTGCCACGTGCTCTAGGTGGCCCTGTGTGTGCAGGGGGGTTGGACTAGATGACCTCTAGAAGTCCCTTCCAACCTTAGGCATTCTATGATTCTATGATTCTTATGTCTCTATCATCTTATTGTAAGACTGAGTCAAAGAATCAAATAATACCAATGCTTCACTGACTCTTTTTTTTTTTTTTTTTTTTTTTTTTNTTTTTTTAAGGTGTGTGACTCAGGACAGGAAACATGATCTAGTGATTGCAAAACATCTTTTCCTCTCTTAACTTTTCAAGCTACAAGACACTAAATACCGTTAGATACCAGTAACAGTAGATACTAGTAAGAAAACACACAAAACATACCGTACGTCATCCAGTACTGACTGATATTCTTTCTCTGCATCAGCTATTTTTGTTGCTTTGTTGGCTTCATTAATTGCATGATCGACTTGCTGAAGCACTCCTTGCTCCAATACATCCTGATCATAGACATCGACTCCTAAACCTTTGAGCTCTGCAGCCTGAGCACTGTCTGAAACAGACTGAATCTGCTGCCTGTTGATATGTAAGAGGGGTTGCCCTCTTCTGGAGGCCTCCAAAGGAGCAGCCATAGAAGTGGATGGCTGATTAGCGGAGTTGGGAACACCAAGACTATTATCCTGGTCATTGCTACAAAAGCCATTTTCTTGTTCAACTCCTCCATCTTCGGTATTAGTCAAGCAATTATTGCTTGCAGTGGTAACAAGGTCTTGTTCTTGGATACAGCCTGGTAGGTGGTTGTTGTCTTTTGGCATCCTCTGCTCAAACACAGAAAGAATGATAAAAATCAAGTCATCATGAGAATGCTCAGGTACACAAAATTCCTCAAGGAGGCTATGCCCAAATAAAAGCAAGCAAAGCAAAGCGCATATTGCTTTACAAGCAAATTCTGATTTCTAAATAACTGGTAGTCTGTTCCTCCACAATATCCGCTCTTGCTCAAAGCTTCTCCAAACTGACATCAACAATTGAAAGAAAAACAGTAGCAAAATACTTTTAGAATTACAGAGTAATTCCTGTGTCAACATATATAAAATTGGTAGTGATATTTGTTCTCCTTGCCAGCATCTGACCTGGATGGATCATGTAGATATACAGTGGAACTCCAATACTGCTAGACACAGCACAATACAATTGGAAACTAAAAAAGTACAAGCTTTAGATACAGGATAAACCTCTGGCTCAGGAAACACCAATATTTACTGCTTACTGTAAACAGCTCAATGCAAGTTTGCAGAGCAGCGCTGTGGTATGGCAAAAACACCAAGTTAACTTTGGGATGCAGTAAAACAGACTACTCAGGCCTAACCCAGGAAGTATTTTTGCTTCTGAATTCAGCCCTGTTGAGAGATAGAAAACTAACTCAGATATTCACCCACTTCTCTTTTGATAAAAAAGGCAAACATGTTGCACGTATAAGACAGAGCTACTAGGGAAATCCAGAGATCTCTGGTGCTGCAGTGCAAAAGTTACAAAACTCCAAAGGCTGAAAAGCATCCTGCCCAGTTAACAGAAAACAGGCAAGATGTTTTGCCTGCAACCACTGAACCTGCCAGCAGCAGCACTGCCAAGATTCACTGTCTGTGGGCTGAAGTTTCAGAAATTCTGCCTTAAAGGGGCACAGAATTTCCTTATAAAGACGCCTGAACAGAGAAGTGACTTACCAAGGCAAGCACAGGGCTGGTTCTGTTGGGAGCATTTAGGGTGAGACAGTTTTCAAAAATAATGTATTTTCGATCCGTTTTAGGAAGACACTAGTTTTACTGATTTGCAGGAAAGTGTTAGGTTGGGGGGTTGCAGTAACCTCTCCTAGCATGGCAGCTAGCTGAACGTGCCAGGTCCTCTCTTCCATCAGCTCTAAGGACACGCAGCGGGTCGGGTCCTGCGCTTAGACACATGCACCCTTAGCCCCTCGTGCACCGGCCGGGCTCCCCCTAGGGCCTGGGGGCACATCCCCTCCCCGCGACCAAAGCCATTTCCAAGGTAACGTATCTCATCGTCCGCCGGGGCAGCCAGGCCCCGTTGAAGGGCCGCTTCCCCCGTCACCCCCGGACGAGGCCCGCTCGTCACGGAAACGCGAGTGGCTCCCGGACCGCCGCGGGAGGGAGGCTGCTCGGACGCCCAGCCTCTGCCCGAGCCAGGCTGGCCGCCGCTCGCGGCCGCGGTGACCGGCGGGGACGCCCGTGGCGGGGGAACGCCCTGAGCCCCTTAGGATGGCCGTTAGGGCGGCCGTTGAAGAGCCCGACGCGCGGAGAGACTCACCCCGCCGCGCACAGCCGGGAGGCCACGGCGCATGCGCGGCGCCCGCCCACGTCTCGCGCCTCACCGTGTGCTCAGCGCGCGTGCGTCACTTCCTCCGCGCGCGACACGCGCCTGTCGCGGCTCTTGCGCATGCGTGAGCCAGCGGGCGGGGTGCCATGTTGCGGGCTGAGGTGGCGGCGCGGGTGCGGTGGCTGTCCCGCCGCTGGGGGGAGTGGTGAAGCCTCTCCAGCCCTTCCCTGTGCCTAAGCCGTCGTTCAGCGTAGTCCTGCTGTGATTTGAAGGTCTCTGCCTGCTGGTGCTTTGTGTCTCTGAGAGCAGCACTGAGAGGACATTTTTGGGGAGCAGCACTGCTGTGCTCTCCCTGGGCACAGCTGGTGGATGCTGGCCTTGCTTGCACACCTGCTTACTATGGTTTCACCAGGCAGAGCATAGGCCCTGCTGAGGGCTGCTTGCCTTGGTGTCCATGCTAGCACATCACTTTAGTAGGTCAGTCCAGGGGTGTTCCTGTGTTTCAGTTTGTACCCATTGCCCCTTGTTCTGTCCTTCTTTCCCCTTCCTTCTGCCTCTCCATTCTAATGACACAGAGTCTGGGACACACCAGTGTCTCCCTTGCACAGCAGAACTGAATTTTATTTGCAGAGAACTTTGGGCAAACTCTGAGTGGATAAATGCATGTTAGATTTGAAAGCATTTTTCTAATATAATGCTGAGGCAGCTAGATTTGAACTTTTTTTCTCAAAGGGAGAATTTATATGATTCAGTTTGACCACAGAGTTGTAGTATTTTATAGCTCCCTTTTAGTTACTTTGTTTTTGTGTGTAGTCTTATGGCTTTGCCATGAGGGTCTTGAAACAAAATGCAGAATTAAAAATGCACTACTGTTTTGTAAATTCTTTAGGGATGAAGATGAGATATAAAAATGTTATGATAGCTTATCCTTCTCACACTTCCTTTCAAAGTGCTACAGACAGAAAGAAATCTTATTACAGTAATGATACATTTATGATGCACCTTTGTTTGAAGAGATCCCACACGTAACTGATCAGTCAGCTTGCATATAGAAGATGTGATCACAACTATGCAGAAACATCACAGCTGCTTAACAGAGAAATAGCTTAACAGAGATTGTGCTTGTGTATGACCAGATACAATGTCGTTTTAGTCATGCAAGTTTAAGGTTAGGATGTATAGGAAGAGAAGATTTCCATATTCATTTAGTAGTAGAGCTGGAAAAATGCTCTTCAGCAGCAAGTTTCAGGCAAGTACGTGATTTGTGATTTTTTTTAATCTTGCTGCTTATGCTCGGCAAAGGCTATGTTTGGTAACTGTGCTTTGCATTCTGTGCTTACAACCCTAGCAGGATGTGCTTGTTAACACTTGTAGAGTTTGGTAGCATTTTACACTTCGATAGTACTTTATCTCTTTGAGACCTCTGCTTTTTCCTGCTCTTCCAGGCTTTGTGCAGCAGTAAGGTGTGACTTATTTAATTCACTCACTTTTCTAGTACAGTATTCACCTACCTGAATCTGGTTTACTGGCACTGTGATATATCATTTTCTGAGCTACATTTAGGCAGGAGTAGCTTGGGAGCAGGTGTGGTCTCAGAAGCACTCTACCGGGGGTCCTGAGGCAGGAATCAGCAAGGGGTTTTCCAGGAGCCAGAACAAATGTGGTGTGGACTTCCATTTTATTTTATTTACTTCCACTTAGGATTTTGTTTGTTGGTTTTTATATTTTCTGGCTCATCCTTTCTTACAATGTCTCATAAATCACCAACACAGTTGCATAAAATTTTATATCTTGCTGACTTCTCTGTATTGCCAGTTGAGAAATTGTGAGAAATTATACCTTTCCTTTCATACCCACTGGTTTTAGTATTCACAGCTTGAACAAATAACTCTCAAACACATTGGTGGCCTGGCTGTTCTAAGCTACTTTCAAAAGTCCTTGGCTAAATATGCTCCTTACCCTTCCTTCCATTCCTTTTCTCCCTCCTGCCCCCAAGCCCTCTAAGTCTCAAGGGAGCCCAGGACTGGTCCTCTAAAGTTCATAAGACCAATGCCCTAAAGGTCAGTAGACAGATAGGACACTACTCAAAGATATATTCTTTGTTTGTCTTGCTTTGAAGTAGGCTATTACTGCAAATTTGCTTTACTTAGTATTTAATGACTAGAATGAAGGGACTTATTTTTAACCTTTGTTGCAGTCTTCTAAGTACAAGGAATGATGCTTTGTAATTCTGAAACAATTGCAAATGTGAAGTGCCAAGCCTTGCAGCAGAATGAGAAAGATGGCAACCAGGGAGCATTTAAGGACAGAGCAACATCAAGCTACTGTTACGACTAATCTGCTGTTTGAAGGGGTAGGCTCAGTTTTCCAGAAACAGATTAATGAGGAGGAAAAGATAACTTGTCCTGGAAGAAGTAAAAAAAATGAGCTTTGTATTCTTTGCCTGGTGAGGAGTTTTCAAATGAAAAGCTGTTTCTTTCCTGAGCTTGAATGGAAAATGAGTGAAGATTTTCTTATATATTAACAGATTTCTAATGTGGGAGATGGTTGGTACTAAGTCTAGAATTAAGATACTATTGCTAAGGAGAAGGTACTAGCAGAACAAAGATCTGGAATTCTGACAGTGACGCCAGGCTTCGCTGGTATAGTTTATGTGTAAAGATTCCTATGTGCTCTCTGTGCAAAAGGGCTACTAGAATATTTGTGACTGAAGATGATCTTTGTGAGAGTGTTCTAAAACATGTCAGGACTTCCACGCAGAGACTGATGAATGTCATCTGTCTCTGAAACACCATATACATAGGGAATGATGTATAAATAATAAGCATATTGTGCAATTGGTCTATTGCAAACTGGGCTATGCTCCTAGGCAGTATGAATGGAGGCTGCCTGACTCAAGTCTGTTGAAGCCAGCTCTCCCAGCATTTGAAAATCAATATGGCTCAATTAAAATCCTAGTACAGATAGATACTTAGATCTTGAAAGCTTATCCTGTGGTGGTCCATAACAGATAAAATAGCCTCAACTTTTTTAGAGAGGTACAATTACAACATCAGAAATTTCATTTATCTTAAACACATAGTTGCGCCTAAGCAGGCATGGTCTGTGGCTTAATACCGAGCCTCAGCTATTGCCTGGAACTACCCACTGCAAGGTTGTAAGAATACAAGATCCATATTATAAAACAAGGAGTTTGAAGTTATATTTCCAGTAAAGTCATCTTCAAAATTAACTTCAGATGAACTAAAGATTCAATTCTGCTCTCAGCTACATTCATACATGCCTGCTGATCCTTTCATGCAGTGATCAGCAGAGTGTCACACATCCGTGTGCCTCAGTATTTTACTGCAGTATTGCATTCACCTTTGTTTTCCTTTTTTGTTTTTCCTCTGTGTAGATGACTGTGACATGTACTGCAGCATCTCTGCTAATTCACTAGCAGTGTGGTTTCCTGCACAGGACAGGTTCTGCTTGTTTGGTTAACAAACTAAACCAAACAAGTTTGGTTAGGGTTTTCCTTTTTTTTTTTTTTTTTTTTCCTAAATGTTATCCATGGTACTGCAGTTTACATTCCCTAGCATACAAGCATTAATGGTGATGCTTAATCCTTGCTGGTGCTGGTTCTGTCAGCTTTTGACGCTAGAGTAGTTACGCTCTTTGAGTAGAATTAACAAAGATGGGAAGTGAAACTGTGGACCTCTTCCTTTTCCCATTAGCCTTACAGGATTATTGGAAAGGATCCTGGCAGAGTGCATAAAGCAAGAGTTCAGAGCTCAACTGTCAGTTCTGGAGGGATGTGAGGAAATGCAAACAGACTTCCAAGGAAGCTCAAGTAGGATAGCTGCTTGGAAATGAAACAGGTAGTTGCTGGGCTTCAGAAGTAGTTTATGAAAGAACAGCTTCTGTAATTTATTGTCATGATGAGATGTAAATAGGTAGTGCTTTCATTTTTATTCCATCATTTTTATTCAGTAAAATATTATCTTTAGAGTCCTGGCCTCTGAATTCCATGGTAAGCTATGTCCAGGCTATGGCTTTATTCAGTAATAGTTTGCTTTATTTCCATGTGTAAGCCCCTGATTCATAGGAGATGATTGTTGCTGGCCCCTTAGTAGCCTGATTGTGCTGTGAATGATGTGCCATGCTGACAGTTGGTGAAATCTTCATTCTTGCTTTTTAAAATTAGACCTTTCCTGCAGAGCTTTCAATATGTAATTTGGCCAACTAGAAGCTAAGAAAGGATTTAATGACATGATATGTATGGATTTCATTCTTAGGAAATCCTGTACATGAAGTATGAGTGATTGCAAAGTAGACACCATACAGAAAGGCTTGGGCAGCCTGGCTTAGAAAAAGGTGGTCTGAATCACGAATCACTACGTTCTCATAAATGAATGACCCCAGGATTTGAACATCTTCCAGCTTTGTTTATGCAAATGTATACATACATACATTAAGGAGATGGATGAGTCTCAGGCATGTGATTGTTACTCTTATTTATAGAGCAGTCCCTGTGGATGCAGTACCTTGCTAAATATTTAAAGATGTTACTTGTCCCAAAGTGCTTGGGTCTAAGGTTTTCATTTATTCATAGATTCATAGAGCTTAGTGCCAGACAGGACCATTAGATCTTTTTTTTTTTTTTTTTTTTTTTCCTGACCTCCTGTACGACACACAGCAAAAAAATTCACTCAGTAGTTCCTACATCAAGCCTATGTCTTGGAAATGAGGTAGCACAGATGGCTTAGTAAGATATCACATTTTGTCTGAAATACATTGGACAATAGAAAATTCACTGTGTGACTTGGAGTTAGTTCACCTCACTATAAGAACACATGCTTTAGATAGCCTGAAAGATACTAGCATTGGAGAAATACGTGTCTGAGCAAGGGGTGCATCTTTAAAAACAGAAGAGGGAGGGACTTCATTTGAATTTTGGAAGGGACATCACATGCAACTTTGGTAAAAATTTGGCCATGAATTCTAGAACAAACCTTCCGTCACCTACTTAGGAGCCTGCAATGGCACAGACAACTAAGGGCCCAACTAAAACTTGCCTGAGCTGTTAGTTGTGCTAAGGCCATGCCTAGAAATACTGCTGTTGTGACTGAGCTGGTCGGCTTGGTACCTGTGTACTACCCAAGGCCTATTTAGAAGCTGAATATCCCAGTGCTGTGATAGAAGGGTCAGTTTTCTAGGTACGAATTATCTTGGTGCCCACAGACAAATCTTGATTCTGTTAATAAAAACATCACAGTGGCACCTCTTAATGTATGCCAGTTCAGCTTCTGTAGTTTTCAGTCTTTTCCCAAGGAAGTATCAGCTGAAGGAAATATCAACAGAGCCATGCTGACACTTTTAAAACAAACGTTAAAACTGTGGAATTGAGATGAAAATAGATAATAAATGATTTAGGGACTGCATTACTTCACAGGAGGGTGCAGAAATACTGGCAGCATTGGCAGGAATGGGAATTACATCCACAGTAATAAAGCATTTGTATCTTTTTCTACCAGCAAGTTGAGTGGCAAATATCTCTCAGAGCCATGCCAATGTAATAAAGCTAATATATCAACTTAAGAGAGATCCTAAGCTCTTTGAAAATAATTGTGTAGTTGGCAAGCAACAATACTTTTTACCCTGTATATTACTGAGAAATAAAAATGTTTTTTTCTACCTCCTTTTCCCTGCTGGGCTGCATTTAAGAAATTAAATGCAGAAATCCAGTCCTGATGTAACATTAAGTTTGAAAAATCATGACTACAAATGGGAACACATTCCACAAGTGAAGCCTTCTCCCACTTTACTGTGGTTAGATTGCTCACTCCTGGTTAGATTGCTCATTGTTAGCAGCAAACATTTCTGTACTAAGGTTGACAAAACCTTAGTACCTTTGACAAAAACTAGCTTGTGTTTTTTGTTGTTTGTTTTAAAGAAAAGTTCCATGTTTGTGCTTAGCTAGGCTGTGTGTTTCTCCAAAGAAAAAAAATGCTGCAGCTCATAGAGAAATGTTCCTGACCTTGCAGTCAGATCATCAATTCAGGTTTTTTCTTTGCTATCTAGCTTTTATAGCTCTGCATACACTGCAATTTTCAAGGTCCTGTATAGAAAGCAGACGAGCTTATTTGACCTTGAAGTACTGAGTAAGCATGTACCAGCTGTTGCCAGAGCAATTTATCCAACTGCTGGAGGCAGAGAGGGCAGTGGAACCTAGGTGTTTGCAAACCAGTTGTCCATGTTTGGGGTATTGTGCGGCTCTTTACTGGGCATCTTATCAGCAGGCTTCGGCCCTAGTTCCTTTGCCAGAGCCAGAATTTTCTGCTACTGCCTTAGACAGTAGTAGGCTGCTACTTTACCACCTGGTTGTGACCTGTTTTAAATCTCCTTGTAGTGACTAATCCTTACGATGATTTCAATGAGTTCATTGGCAGACAGTCAGGTTAAGACCATGTTTGAACTGTCAGATGGTGGCAGGAAGAGAAGGATGTAAATATTCAAGCTTTTGAAAATCTTTCCACCTCCTCAAAAAATAATAGCTGTCATTGGCCTGCTTTAGCACTAGAGGGAGTCATCATCCAAAAGAAAACACAAAGGCTTCTGAAATAGCACAATTTAAAATGGTTGATGTGTCTTGGAAGGGAACAAAACACTGATTTCTTTTTAAAACCTCTGTTTTTATTGGGATACATTATGAGAGGCCTCACTTGTTGCCCAGAATTCTCTTGGCCAAAGTGAAATTCAACCTTCCTGATGAGGCAGGCAGATTCAGCTTGCGCTGCTCTTTGTCTTGCTTGGGCTCTCCTGGGGAACCTTGTGCAGTGTCTGGAGGTGGTTCTATAAATAGCTCATTGCTGAATTCTTGTGAGCAAATTTTGAAGGCTGTGCCAAAGTGTAAAGAGTTGTGTTGTTCTAGTTCACTTCATACTGATACCCTCAAACAGATTCCCCTATCTGACCTCTGTACTCAAAACAGAGGCCGAAGAGGTCACATCTCACTGCCTCATTCTCTGTTTATTTCTCCTAAATTTCAAGCCTGTAAGCAAAACAACAGGGGTTGACTTAAAGAGGGGAATTAGGGAGGCTTGTTCTCCCTAAGGAGAGCCGGCCCTCCTCTGTTAGCTCTTCCTATTGCAGCATACATCCTCTGCTACATGAGAGGGAAATAGCGCATGGCTCCCTCATTCATAGTAGCGCTACTGATGTTTTGCTTGATTGCCCAAAAGGGCCATACAAAAATTTGAACAGCTATGTGAGGACTCAGCTGCAGTGGAAAATAACCTGAAGTGGGGTAAGGGATATATTTTGCTGAGTGGAGAGTGGGAAGTCATTTTTCTAAGGTAGGGACCAGGTAGCTGAAAGTTCTCCAAGTTAATTCTGCCAAAGAGAGAATCTGCTTGCTTTTATATATGTGTGTGTATAATACACACATATATATATGTATTATTTTTCCCTTTCTTATTCTGAGGAGTAAAGGTTGTCCATGGAGGAGTAGCCTCTCAGTATTCTACCAATATCTATTAAATTCTTTCTTCTTCTCCCAGACTTCTATCCCACAGGACTCAGGTACAGAGTGCACATACACCTAGGAGGAAAAGGGGAAGAAAATACTATGATGCAATCTTCCCCAGTCAGGTAGATGGAGTGAAAAATAGAGTTGGAGTGATGGAATTGGGACTGAGCAGATGTGAGAGGGAAAAGTTGTGGGGACATGAGAGGAAAGAACAGATGCAGAGTTTGGGGAAAGGGCTTCTGTGACATCTGAGGACTAGAATTAATTGTGGAATAGGGCAGCACAGAGGGGTATGGGTGACTGTTTTCAGAGGACTTAAATCATTGAATTGAAGTGTGGTATAGCATATATAATGAGGGACCCAAATGATAAGATGACTGTGATAAAGGAGAGACAGAAGGGCAGTTATAAGAAGGTAGAAGTTACACATACTTCATACGGATGGCAGGAATTCAAAAGAAAAATTGTGTGAGTTACAGCTATTAAGACCCTGTTTATGGTCACTTGCAGTGTTGTCAGAATATAGCCTTTAAGAAGTTACAGGCAGTGCCCTTTGTCCTTTTGGCAACATTTAAAATGTCCAGAGTCCCTGCTAAAGTGGGACTTCATCTACGGTTCCTTGTGCGCCATACTGCTCCCACTCAGCCATGTATCACTTCTAATAAAGGAATTTTCCCAGTGTCTGTCTGCAGTTTCATTCTGTTGAATCCCTTGGATCATTTGTTATTCTCACCTCAGGCCTCAAGATATGTTTTGTTAAGCAACTAAATGAAAATTGCGTTGGGAAAGCTGCTGATGTGGTTCCTTTTGCTTTTCAAGCTATAATCCTGAAGATCTGTAGTTATTATAGAGTATCTGTTTAGAGCAAGGAAGATTTCTCAAGGTGCTGGTTAAGACCTCCTGGTTTGTGCTGCAAATTGTTAATCAGTCCATGACAGCATAAATAAAATTAAAGAGTTTAATTAAAACTAATGAATGAGTGATTGGAGAATACACGGCATGTTCCTTTTGCAGACCCCTGGTGCTCTGAATAATTAAAATGTCACAGAATAGGAGATGTCTTAGTGGAAAATGTGTGAGCTGCCCTTTGGTAGTTTGGAAGGGTTTTGTTTTTAAAATTGGTTGAGATCAGTTTATGTAAGTTAGGGTAAAGATGCAAAAATATATACAATTTTGATTTTCGTTAGGAAGGAGTTGAGGTCATGCTTAGTGACAAACCCTGCTTCATTTTAGATTAGTGTTTGGATGTCTCCAAAGACCTATTTTCATGCTCTTTGAATACTAAGCGCATATCACCAAGAAGGTTGTTTTTTTGCTTTGACTCATCTATGACTGTATTCTAGCAAAGCTCAGCTATTATTACAAGCTATTACATTGTTATTGTATGTAACTGTTCTGTCTAAATCAAAGACAAGCATTCTTTTGGACTTGAAAAAAAAACTTAAAACATTGCCCGAACTGAATCTATCTTTGGCTCAGGTTTGGTGTATATGACATGATTGAGTGTCAGGCCTAAATTACTTTAGCTGGACTGTTTTATCCAGGAGATGTGAAGTAGGAATTAGAAAGATGAGGCCATAGACTGAGCAGATTGTTGGAAAAGTCCAGATTACATATTGGGCCTAAAATATCACTTGTAGGAATAATGGGAGAGCATCTTCCTTTGTGCTGCTTTACAGTGACTTCCATTTTGTGCGATACAGCGTATTTGATACCATCCCTATGTGATCTATTCTAAGGCTGACTTTCTCCTTCTGCTTAGCTCTGGATTTTTCCCTGGATCTGCTGACCCCATGACATCTTCTGAGGCAAGGAGCCCCTTGGATAATGAAACAGGATCTGGATAAATGCCCTGGCTGCTGCCATCCCTGATGAAAAAATAATGCTCCTACTGCCGCCCTTCTGTGGCATGATGACCCAAGGTGAGTCTCACTGAGGATCATTACTGAGTGTGGATGTTAAACTACGTATGTTGGGAGATCTAAAAGGTACAATACCTCCATCAAGTGCCTCTAGAGGCCATTATGCAATTGTAGGCAGTACTGGTTGCAAGTTGAAGTGGGGTGAAAAGGTGAAGATCATCTGTGAAGTAAATGGCTATTTTCTTGTATAATCATAGCTCTGTATGATGCAATTTCCTAACATGGAAGATGTGAGTTAATTTACCTTGAGAATTTCCCCCAATTTAGGCATATAGGTTAAGAATAGGAGAATAGTGAAATAGCACAATGGAGTCTTTGATGTCCAGACTGGGTATGCAAAGCCTCACTGCTAATGATATCTACAAAATATTCTCTCTCAGTGCTTGGCTGTCTGTTTAGAGAAAGATAGAATAGATTATGATAATGGTCCCTCTGAGCCTTAAACATTTATAGAGGAATGAATAGACTTTGCCAGGAACTCAAGTGATTTCTTAGTGTTAAATTAAATAATTTTTAAGTGACCCTAACATATTTGTAGTTGGCTTAATTCTTTGTCATTATGAACACTGGAGAAAAGGTATCTCAAAAAGTTTTTATTTGAGAAAAAAGACTTGAAAAATATGGACAAAAGTTTTTTCATAAATATTTTGGCTTATTTGGATCAAAAATTCATGTATTTTGGAAGCAGAACAAAATTGCTTTCATGGAACTTCTATCTAGGAAAAAAAAACCATTTCCCTGCACCTCCTTCTGGATGTGTGTGAGTGGAAGGGGAAGTTATACTCAAGAAAATTTGGAGCTTTCAGTGTGCTACAAATCCCAGATATTCATAGATTATGAAAGCATACTATGCTTTATGTCTTAGACTGTAGTATTCCTGTCTTTAGTTACGCATTTAAAAAGTAATTAACAACCAACAATAGCAGTTAATTAGGTATGGTGACATCCTCACATAAATTATGCTGATTTATATGAATTTTTAGACTTCAATTATATTAACATTTAACTACAAATTAAAAAACATCACAAGTGCTATTGAGAAAATATTTCATGATTCATGATTAAATATTTCATGATTCATGATGAGAAAATATTTCATGATTATGGGAGTGGGGAAGTGAGGATA
>VWPW01009952.1:0-59633 GCA_013389825.1 Crypturellus undulatus
GAAACTTGATGGTTTAAGTAAGAGCTCAAACAAGCAGATGACTCTCAAAGCTTAGTTAAATCCTTCTAATACTTCTGGTGTTTCACTTGTATCATCATTTTTTAGCTTTATATTTCTCAAAATTCTTCTGTGTTTACACCAAGTAGGTCGTAAAAACATTATAAATGCTCATGAAATGCCAGCTCTTTGCTGTATACCTTATGGCCGTCCTGACAGCTGCATGAATTCCCCATTCCTGCTTTTTGCTAGAGATCAACCTAACTAATCCTCTTCAAATACTCAACAGAACATACACATATGAAAATATGATTAAGCCCATTTTGTACTACATCATGAAAGGAGTTTATTGGTTATGACACCGCATTAGGACCTGTCAATCCCATAAGAGCAGCCCCTGAAGTACACTAGTCTGTGCAGTAATGTATTTACAACAGAGATCTGGGCAGTAAATCAGTTGAAATTGGAGAGAACTGTCCGTGCAGAGGTACTGGACTGAAGGGGACTAACAGATCTTCCCCAATAACAGTGTATTTTGATCTAGCAGTGAACAACAGCTAACCTGCACTTTTCCCCCATATTAAAATTAGTTTTAAAATTCACATCTGACTCTATAAGGAATGCTAGAAAATAGAATGGGGAGAAATATACTCATCAGAAATATGGATAAATTCTTACTATGGAGTTAAGAGTTTGGGATTTAATAGACGCCTTCAACAAGAACTGAAAACAATCGAGCGCTATTCACTCTCTGCAAAAGCAGGCAGGAAGGCATTCATCTAAGTTTGCTGTAATATACTTTAAAAGCAGGCTGAATATAACAGCAGTTAAATCTCTGAAAAGCGACTCCGCAGCGTCCCATATTGTTTCCCTGAACCCAGGGGAGTGTGTCTGTCTGTATGTTTTAGTGATGCGCGCAGCTTTGACGACACTTCAATTATCTCTAGCTGAAATTGAATCTGTTAAGAACACTGTAAAGCGAATAATCCAATTCCTTCTAATACACCAGCCTGAATCCCTGAGCCCTAATGAACATTTTTCCTCTTTCATTCCCTCTCCCTAGAGCTACATTGTTGAGTCAAGAACCTAGCAATTATGTATCATTTAAATATTTTTGGTTTATACCCATTCATCATTGGCAAGTGAGGACATGATTGTGGTGAGCTTCCCCACAACGCAACGCAATTTTAATTACCAGAAATCCAACATACTAGCTGAAAAAATGCCATCAATATCTACGACAAAGCACTCAATGCGCCTAGAAATACTAGAATTAGAGGAAAACATGTTTCCTGTACTAGCTATGATTTCTTAATTAAAGTATCTTTACACATTTAGATTTTATTATAGAAATTTAAATCAAAAAGGACACAAATATTGTTCAAGAGCTTCCCTTTTTTGTTAGCATATATCCTCCAACAAACCAAATCCCCAATTCGATCCAGTGTCAAGAACTTGGTGGTTTCAAGGATACTTTTTATTACTCAGCTGCACAATAAACTTCACAGAACTCAGCTAGACAAGATCATGAGGAACCTGATCTAATTTCGCAGTATGAGCCCAGAGCTCAACTAAATCATCTCCTGCAGCTCCTTCCAATTTAAGTTATTCTGTGATTCCCACCCTTCAAATCAGAATTTGTTGTCCCAGCCACACGTAATGGCTAACAAGAAACTTTTAAATGATATTTTAATAGAGGAATACAGGCAGTTCTATGCAATATGTTTTACAACAGCCATTACTTTATGTATTTTGACATTGGAAAAAATAGAAAAAGTTCTAATATTATGTTTACAATGTTCCTTTATACACATCCCTGCTATTAATGCACAAAATTGACTAGTCTTTTAACTTCCAGAAAAAGTAAATGCTTAAAACCTATGACTATATCTATATCTGTTCAGTTCAGAGTTTATTTTAACATAGGGTTAGTCCATGATCTCAATACACAGTATTCTCAATGCTTAAGTAACAGACATGTTTGAGGTTTGTGAAAATCCTTGCCAAATGTTATCAAAGTAAATATCCACTTGTCAGTGCAACCTTCATTAAGTAACATCAACACCCATTTATCTAAAACTAAACTACACAACCCAGGAAGTGGCTTATCAAAATACTCTGCATTTCATTTTTGAAGTCAGATATTTCATGTTCCTAAAAGCCATTTTAAAAGGTTCTGATTTAAAAAACACAAAACACTCTTCTTCATATTCTTTATCCTTAGAGTAACTTTTGAAATAAGTAAAAATACTGGATACGGGACACAAAATTGTGCCCATACAAAATTCTGAATTCTGAAAACCTAAATTGAATAGTATGACAGAAGTCTGCTCCCTTTACTTTTAATTTTCCACTTCAAAACCATTATGACAATCATTACTGCATAATTGTAATCATACAGTATATTCCACAAACACCCCATCCACAGGACATCTGCAGCACTAAGGCTGCAGCACCAGCAAAGAGGCAGCTCCTGTCTGAAATTAAGCAAACATTAGTTGGACTAACAATAATGGAAAAATCCTGTCTTCCCAAAGTTCCTAAACTCTGATTCTGCAAAACTTTGAGGACACCTGAACTTGCACTTCATGGGCCAGAGAGCATCTCTCTGCCTCAGAGCACAGTAAAACTCTTAGCTTTTCCTTTGGTCATTGTTTGACCTGTTTCAGGGAGCAACACAGCTTTCCCTGAATCTTACATCAGCTTAAAAAAAAAAAAAAAAAATTAAACTTGTCTAAAAAGCTTCAACCTCTAACTCTTAGGTAAATTGAAATATTTTGATCTTTATAAATGCTGCCATTAGATAATCCAGGTGAATTTCATATGAGTTAGAATTATGTCATCATCATAATACAGGTGATCTTCTGTCAAAGAAATCTTTCTGTCAAGAAACAAAAACACCACCAACAACACACTCTAAGGATAGGGGTATTAGTTTCCAGGTTANCCTCACTCTTTAATAGTTAGTTTAATAAACTGATAACACAACACACAAAAACAAAAAAACCACCACAACCACACTCCAAGGATAGGGGTATTAGTTTCCAGGTTAACAGGGCTTGAGAAGCTCAGGTAGACACAGTGATCAGATGCCAATTCTACCTCCTACATTAATTTTATTTTGACAAATTGAACAGTGTCAATAGTCTCCACAAGGAGGCATATCCGACCTTCTCCACAAAGTGGACATCTTGGGGTGCTCTTTACGCAGAGCTAGTTCTTCCTCATTTCTTAGTTCACCATGCAAGAACACTCTGGTGTTTTGCCCAGCCGTGCTTTCCCTACACTCCTAAGCAGCTTTGAGACAGTTCTCAGAAGTGATGTCCTGCAGGACAATGCAGTCTGTTGTCGCACTGGTGAATACGAGCAATTTTTCCAGAGAGCACCCAGTAACTCCTTTTCCCCAGGAGCACATCAAGAAGCAATAAAAGGACTTTCCAATCTTTGGAACGGGACTTAAAAAATAAGCCCTAGAAACCGAGGATCCATTAAACAACCTGGGGCCAAGCTTTTAACAACAGTAGCCGAGAGAAGGAGCATTCGGTGCGTTCTTGGTATATAACATTTAAGGGTTTGCTTGAAGCTGGGCACAGGTCCCTCGGGATTGCCTGTGAGCGCTGCTTTACCCAGCCCTGCCACTTCCAGGAACACGGAGTGCTTTGTAATCCTGACTCATCCAGGGCTTATTACCAGGCAGGATTAATACTTGCTTAATTGCTCTCACTTCAAAATCCCTGTGTACACCCTAGTCACTCAATCTGCACGGTCTGTTCAGAGCAACTGTCTGAGGGGAAACTCAGGTCTGGAGGCTGCTTCAACCATTGCCTGTGTTTATAGCTGTTGGGATAACATCTGCCCTTGATTTGTATTTGCTTTTTCTGGAGCTTGGCATCTGGGGCATTTCATGGCCATCCTCTCCAACCTCCTTCCCTTCTGAATTGAACTTAACCTACTAAGGACCACGCAAACAGTGCAAGGGCCACCAAGGGGCTCCGCACAGTGAGTTGCTCTGCTTAAACATGNCCCAACCTCCTTCCCTTCTGAATGGAACTTAACCTACCAAGGGCCATACAAATGGCACAAGGGCCACCAAACGGCTCCCTGGCTTGAGATTTTTCTTGAAACCCAGGAATTGCCAACACTTGCTTCATTTTTGCTCATACTCATCCGGCTAACACCTCATCCAACCCAACCTGCTCCCTTTATACACCTCCTTTAAAATATAGAACTCAAATATCTGTACTTTACATTGTGATTTTTAATGGGCCACCACCATTGAGGTCACACACAAAAAACTGTTAATACAAATTAAATGCACAGTGAGTTGCTCTGCTTAAACATGTCAAGGAGACACAAAAATCCTCCCTTTCCATGTTTCTATGGCACATGACAGCACCACATCCCCCCACCTCCAGTTCTCAAAGGTTTGCAAAAGATATGAAGGAGAGTTGGGTCTTTTCCATGCGACTGAAAAATCTTCCTCTGGGAATTTCTCAGAGGAGCTGCATTTCCTTCCCCGGCTGCTGAACCCCTTCATCCTCCAGGGGCACAAAGAGCAAAGATGCAAGTTTGCCTCCAAGTGCCCTCGGGGTGAACTTGAAGAAATCAACCTTGCAAAGAGAACACAGCCCAGGCTGGTCCGTGGTGGCTGCCCTGCTATTGCAGTCAGGCACAATATTCTTTAGTTTCTTCAGAAATCTCCTGTATAGCTCTGCTTTACGCTATTATCCATCCTTAGAGGCAGTAGAATCGTAGCTCTCTGTGAACCAGTTTTTATTTACTGCTTTGGCATCTTGCAGAACGCAGGGCATTGCGGTACGTGGCACTTGAGAGTCTTGCTGGAGCTCCCCTACATATGCTGCAGGATTTCTGGGTAGGACTTGCATTTTATTAGAAATAGTATCCTTTTAATTAAATGTTAGGCTACATATTTAAATTGGAAATGTCAAAGGCTTAATAAATTACAGAGTTTTAACATCATAAATACATTGTACAGAAACATATAATTGAAAAAATAATTTATCTCCAGTTTGAAAAGCTTGAGAAATATATGGAAATACACAGCCAATTTGTGGCTGTTCCCTACGGATGTTGAATTATTTGAGATATGTTTAGATTGCAGATAGGAGTGTCTTCATACATATAATATTTACAAAAAATGACAGCAGGATAAATGGAAAAATACTTATGTGGAAGATATTGAAGAGATCTCACCACCATTCAGCAACAACAGTTGACTTGAGCTGCAGTGAATTTCAGTTCTGCTCTTATATTCCTGGAATTTGAATCACCTCCAATATTTAAGGCTTTGCTTTGGAAAGACAATAGTATTTTACAACCAGAAAACACATTTTCAGATTAAGTTTTACAAATTAGATAGAAATGAGAGAACAAAAACACACACCCTAAAGGTTCAAGTTTCCACATAAAATGTCTATTTAGCTGTGGGGCTTAACAGCACCAAGCTAGGGAGGATCATGTCCTTAAATCAATCATGATCAATAGGAGGCAGGTGGTAGCCTGTCACCTTGTGCACAGCGCTCAGCCTGATAAGGTCACTGCATCCGTCAGGGGGAAACTGCTAAAAAAGCATCACAGCAGAAACCCCCTCAACTCCAAACCCAGCATCTCCCTGCAGGGAGAGCAGGAGGGAGTAAACTGGGCAGTTGTGGGAATTAAGTGGGGTTACCACTATTTTCTTCTTGTTCTTCCTTCCCCCCAACCTTTATGGAGAGGCAACAAAACCGCGCTGTATCATCCCTGGATCTGAAGAGATTTCTCAGTTTTCTCCTGGGGTTTCAAACACCGTTTTGATATCATTTCCCACAGACCGCATAATTTTAAACACACACTGCACTGAGTTCCCATTAGCCGCAAAGTAGCTATTACTGTAATTAAATGTTGTCTCTTTGAGGGGGACAGATACTGCAAGCTCCCACTATAGCATAATGCCACTGCACAGCAAGTTGTACAATAATATTTCCTGTTGCTTCAGAAATTCACTCTAGAACAGCAATAATTACCCGGGTGCATTACTTTTATCATTCCTGATATAGTATAGATACATATATCTACATATATAGTATAGATACTGTATCACTCTGCGAAAAAATGTCAAAATTAAACTTTTGAAACCAAGTGCTAAAAACTGTTTTCAAATAAGATTTGTAAACATACAGATGTTTTCTGGGATATTTAAATGTCAATTTTGATTATATATACACCAAATTACAAGGGATTTATTCACCATACTGATGCTGAATTTGATGCCTCCCACCTTTTTTTTTTGTTCGTTTCACTTAAGAGTCCTGCTTCCTTAACACCATAAGCAAAGATGAGAACGCATACAACTCTACTGAAAACAAGTTGACATCTTATTTCTAAGCTCTTAGAAATGTCTTTTTAGAATAAGAGTGTTGTTTAATAGCCTGAATACTAGTAAATAATTTATTGCAGAAACTCTTTAAAATATTCAAACATTACTTGAATGGGATACTTAGCACATAATCTCCATAAAGTAAATTTCACATTAAAACAGGCTTTTCCATTCTTTCTTTTCCCCAAACAATGAAATAAGAAAATTAGAACTACATCCTCTACCATTAATACGCGTTTGTGATGCAAGGTTTCTCAGATTTTTCAGAGAAAATTAGATTCATAATCAGCAATAAAACATTACTGTGAACATTCAAGACACAGCAAACAGCTTTATAGCAAATGTGCAACTAAGAAGGGCTATTCATCGCATGTCCTAACCACGGAAAGTCTAAATTACTGTTTAAATCATGTGCTACATTCAGTTGTTTTTTTTCCTTTACAACAAAAACAGCCTCTTCTTTCCTGGGACCAACACCACCACGATTTCCCTTTCTACTCATTAGAAGAAAGGTCTCCTTAGATCAACAGGGCAATCTGCAACTTTGTGGACAAGTAAATTCCCATTTGATTTTTAGCATATTTTCTTCTACATTTACATACTGAAATGTTGAAAGATCTTTACTGACTACTCTGAAGGAATTACAGAAGGATTCTGGTTAAACTTGATGCATTATTTCTTAAATAATTAGCTGATTACTAGTTAGGCCATTTTTTAATATTCCAACGATGTAAACCTAAAAATAGCCAGGTAAAATTGAAAAAAAGTACCCTAAAAATGTATTCTAATGCATTAACTGTAAATCTGAGATACTGCTGTACTCCAGAGCACCGGAGCTGATAAAAGAATAAAGTTCTTGTGTCTCTGCCAGCCCCTCAGTCACACATGACACTATGTAAAGAAAAATCTTAAGACATTGCCTATTGCTGAGCACTTGAACTGTATATAGAATTAGCCGAGCTGTATCCATTCATAAACACAAGCACAAGGCATAAAATTGCTCACAGTAGGTGCTCTTGTAAAACACACACACAGCCATGATCTGCATTTCAAATTAAAAATTACAACTTATTACAAACAAAAGCTTCTCCATCGATATAGCCATCTAATTTTGCACCTTCCTGAAGAACTTCAATGTATCTTGCAAATTAGCAGATGTAGGATCTAATTAGCTATCAAGACAGCAGGACAGGAGAAGCAAATAAGCTCAATCCTGACAATATATAACAGAGAATGAATCACTGACATTTTACCCTCTAAGCAAAAGCAGGCACTGCATTAAATCACTTAAAAGCATTCACTGAAAAGTCTTTCAGAGGAAAGAACTTATAAAAACTAGCAAAATATCCGGCTTGGTAGAAAGGTTTTCTTTTTTTTTTTTTTATCATAGTTTTGAATATAAAATAAGTCTAAAATTCATGTGCCAAGGGGTCCATAAAGCACAAGTCTCTTGCAGAAGGCACAGACTGATTTCTATCAAGTTCAGTCTTCACCTCATACACCTCTGTTGATCCCACAAAAAATGGCTGGTATCAAGTGGCACCAGCATTTGTTTTTTAGCTTTTTGTTCAATTACACCTAAATTTAAACTACTTTTTTTTTTTTTTTTTTTTTTTGAAAGAATACAGCTCGTCAAGAAATAACCATTTAAAAGAATAGGTTAGCATTCATATTAATTATCATTATTCCTTAGCTTGAGCAAAAAAGAATGTAGAACAAATTTAGGCATATTTTCTCTTCCTAATATTAATATTACTAATGATATTGCTCTAACTTGCTTGTCATAAACTTCCTAAACATAAGCATGTTTACTCACGTATGTAAACGCACAGGCATCAGGGCCTCATCTGTTGCTGCAAGCTTTCCTTCCAATTATCTAATGCTAATATAATCGCCTTGTATCAGTTTTACAAAACAGTAAAATACTCTATTTGATATTTTCTCTGGTTTCCTCTAGGAAGAGGGTAAAAAAAAAATCTTTGAAAGATGAAAGTCCTACTTGAAGTCTAATTATCAAATTAAGCTTCTGGTTCATGCAATTGTGGCCATTGATTTTGCTCAACTTTCAAGTTAATTTATTGTTCTATCACTCTGAAAACAATATTAAATAGCTATTAATTTGCTTAGCATATGAATAAAATTCTTACTTGTTCTGTATTTGTTGTCTATCAATGCAATATTAGATTCATATAAAAATGACATTTCTCTATTGTTATCCTTGCCACTAATACGTTCCATTGACCCTGAAGAAATCATTTGATTTTCTTTGTTCTTCCATTTCTGCACATAAACAATGCAATAATAATGTAAGAGAGAATTCATTTTTCCTTCAAAAGAGGGTTTTAAGTAATACCTCTGGTCTACTTAATGGTTTGAAGATAGTAAGTAATCACACATGGCCAGGATTAAGATAACGCATTTAGCTAAATCGTAGAAATATATTTCACTTCAGTTGAAGACGTGTTCTGAAAAAAAAAAATCTTAAAAGTATTTCAGCCCCTCAGTAGGTGCTAACCACAAAAAGCTTTTCTGAGGAATCAGTGTTCTTTTCTGAGTCAGTTTCCTAATATAGTTCTCTCCACAGGCTCAAAAACTTCAGTAGGAATTTAAGAAAAGTGATATTTCCTACAATATATGCACAAAGAAAAGTGCCTTAGGACTCATTTACAGGTGGAGATGAGGTTCAATATACAAAAGATAGTTTAAGTTTTTATAAATGGAGGGGTTGAAAATGCAGAAGATACCCAAGGGAGAAAGAGGAGGAGTATTTTCAGAGTCCATAACCTTCCTCCTTCACATTAACATCCAGCACCACTTGGTATATCAATGGCTTCGTTATGTTACGAGATAAATGGGACCTGGAATTCAAGAAAGGCTCCAGAGTAGAGCCAGCAGCTGAGCCTGGTCAGGCAGTCTCAAGGTGGGCGCAGGCCATCAAGGAGTCTCCTCTCCCCAAGGAAGATCCACTTCCAAACAGGATTCTCCCCAGCCCATCTCCAATGCTCACTGCTTAAGACGTGGTTTTCAAGCTTAACTGCAATGCCAGGGAAACAGCGGGTGTTTATCCCGCTGTGCCAAGCGTGATCACTGCTCACCCTCAGCTGCCTTTACACACGCCAGCTTCCATACCCCAACAACATTTCTACAGCAGCACAACCCTGAGATTTGGAGTATTTGAATAACTAAATACTCCGGCGGTTTCTCTGTTCATGGCTAAAACACTGCTGTTTAAGATGCTTCAAAATTGAACCTCAAAGATCTCTATGGGCTGTGATCCTGGTCAGATACCCTTTGTAGAACAGGTTCACCCTTAACTTCAATTCCCCTCTGGTGATCTGCTCAAACAGACTCTGCTTTGCTCTGCATCATGCCATGTTCATTCATTCACCAGCTCTGTGGCAACTGCAGAGGGTAACACAGAGTCACAATCAAAAACGTGCTCTGCAGACTAAGCCAAAAACAAGCAATTTTTAAAACATGCCAATGCAGTAAGCAAAGTTTCAGAAGTTCTTGTTTACAGAAAAGAAATGGATTTTAACAAAGTGTTAATTTATCATTTCATGTGACAAGTATTTGCAATTGAATATTTGAAAAACTTGCGTAGGTCACGCCTGCTACTTATGAAGTGTTGACACTCTTGCAGGGTTTCACAAAAATACCGCCAAGGCTTGGAAGTACAAGATAAATTTGAGCAATTAAGTTTTGTTTGGATTACTAAAACAAGCCATAATTGATTGCTCATATTCTTTACTTCATTAATGATTCTCTAATTAGTAAAAACTTATCAGTATCTGTGGCTGGAGGGTTAGCAGTCAGTGATAAAAATACAGGTGTGAAATAACCCAATTTACAATATCAGATGATGTTAATGATTTAACACCAAGTAGCAAGGTCCCATGAAATATAATCTAAATTCCTATTACTACCTACTGACAATCACAGTTTTATATCAGGAAATGATTACTACACTTATCTTCTCATTAGCAGCTAATTTCACTCATTCCTCTTGCCAAGATAATTGCAAGTATTTTTTTTTTTTCAGGCTGGAATTAATTAATAGGACATTTGGACCCTGCACATTTTTCTCAGGATAAAATAAGAACATGTATATGAAGACAAAAATAGTTCTGTTCACTAATTACTAAGACTAAGGACAATAAAATCCTGTAATGTACTGAAATTAATAAAAATTAAAGCTCCTTTTCATGTATAATAAACTAATCATCAGATTTACCTAACTTTTAGATGTACCTAACTTTACATCTAAATAAATACGCCAAGGATCGTTTCAAGAGCTTTTCCCATACAAATAATAATACCTCAAAGTTCTTAATTATTACTGTCAAGTCAACCATCCCTGGACAGCATGATGAGTTTCTGCTGCTGCCATCAGCTGCATGCCACAACACAGCGCTTTTCTTTTTAAGCCACTGGAATAGGTCACCACTCATTTAAACAAAATTTGGAGATGCCTGAAAAGTCTATGATCACTACAGCAATCTCAACCCATACATCCCTCCCAAAAAATACAGAGCAACACAAAAAGAACGAACAATCACCTAGCTTGAAGTCTTGGGCAGTATTTTCATTGGGAAGCTTCCTTCATCAGTAGCTTCCTTTTCCACGTTGCTGTACGAAGCTTCCAAAGATCAAAGAGGTTTCACTCGGACGGGCACATTTTCATGCCAACAGCTAGGAGAAAGAATAGCCTTGGAGCAAACTGCTCAGCGAATCCCTAAGTAACCAGGCAGTAGAAGAGAGTATAAAAATCTCCAAAAAGGTCAATAGATAAGAAAAAAAATAATTAACTTAAGGGCCTTTTTATTTTTAAACTCCACTAAACCTGGAGCTACCTGCTAATGGGGGATTTAGCCATATTTCTCTAAAACAAAGTCCTGTGTTAAAGTAAAGACTACTGAGAAAGAACTAGAAATGTGTCAAATCATAATCACTGCATTGTTTTCTGTTTAATATAAAATGGATTCTGTGAACTATTTCTAGCACCACTGCTTAAGAATATATTTAAAGAGCAATAAAAATCCCTCGGGATATTATGAGGTCCAGATGATTAACCTCAGTATGCATTTAATACAAGCAGTTAATGAAAGTGTACAGTACTTCGTAAGAATTACAGAAACTTAATAAATTAATCCTAATCACGCAGTCTGTATTGCAACGGATACCGCTCTGATTCCGGATTCCCAAGCAAATGTCTGTGCAGCCTTTGGGTCCCGACTTTCTACAGCTCTCAAACTTACCAAGCCAACAGCAAGTGACCCACGTTTCCAGCCTGGGCACACACAGTAATTCTGCATCATGTAATCCTGCCAGTGCCACGGAATAGAACTGAGTATGGACAAGTGCCAGAAGCTTTTTCTGCAAGAATTCCTAAACAGTAGAAGAGAACTTATCCGGTAAGGGCAAGCACACAGACTGTAGCATGGTCCCATTCGCTTTGTACTGGGTAGATGAAGGCAAAAGCTGTAAAAGTGTCAAGTAGAATTCCAAGACTTAATTTCTCAAGTCACAACTTCATCGCTTCACAGGAAAAGATCAACACATCTCATCCTACTTCTCATTTAGATTTTATCACTCTTCTACAGTTACACAATTCCTTTCCGGGACACTGTGGCAGAGTTCATAAGTGGGGGAAAATTAAACAAAAATGCTCTGATAGTAAAATACTATGGCCTGATAGTTTTCCAGTTTCTAGCATCTAAGCAAATATAACATGAAAAATAAATGAAGGATTATGCCAGGTCTAACCAGCTCTAACTTCTACTGCAGTGACACATGTTGCTTCCTCTGACCGCTGGGCTCTGATGAGTCGGAACCAATAGGTACCACTGCTGAAGCACTAGAATATGGTCTCTAACACCTCAAAAGTAGATTAAGTACTAAGCATTTCTAAATGATCTAATGCTTGGAGGTATATTACTATACAAAGGAGTATTTTATCTCTGTTTAAGACACAGTATTGGCATTGAGATGGATTATTTGTCATCTCCACCTAAGTGATTTTATCTTAATGCATCTTCAATTCCTCATTTGTATGATAAACGCATTTTAAGCGACTGATATTCAAAGCAAATAAACAGCACCTCGGTTTTCTTGTAAGGTCTTCATGTTCACAAGTTTGCCAGGAAACATTTATTAAAAAAACCCTCTGCAGTTCGAGATGAACAGAAATATATAGTTTATTACACAAAAAAACTTCAATATTGTAAAGTAATATAATGTTCAAATCACAAAGCTCTATGACAAAAAAAACGGATACTGAATATTTGGAAGCTGAGCTTGGTTTAACTCTGGGTATTCAGGACTTGCACCAAGTCCATGGCCACTGCCTACGGATAACTACTGGCCAGGCTGCCATGCCTACCATGAGGATGGAAAACACCTGGAATCTCCTTGGAAGAAATAGAAAGAAACATCCTTGAGAAGGCAGCATGAGAGGCTGCTAGCAGTGAACAGATGACTCATGTTTTTTTCCACTTAAATTTGTTTTATTTATGTTGATTAGAAAATGTTACCCTGCCAAATTGCTCTGATTATTGCTATCCCATTACTGCTGAGTCAGTTGCCAGTTTACACTGCTTTTAAATGAGCATAAATAAAAAAAAATAGAAAATACACGAAGTAAATTAAAGATGGGAAGCATAAAAGTAGGGAGTAGACTTTACTACTCTCCATAAGGAAAATTTTTAAGCTGATAAAAATCCCAGCAAAGAATTGAAGAACTCTTGTGCTTTTCAAGATGCTTTCAAAACCTTTAGCAGTTTTAACATATGATCATTTCAGTTATTTTTTGAAAACTCTAAGCAATATTTATGTTTGTTGGTATGCCCTGTAACAGAACTGACAGTTGTCTTGACTTTCCAGTTATTTCATTTGAAGCTTCAATCAAACAATCTCAATATTTTAAAAGAGTTCAGCTGTAATGACATCTTGTCACGTTAACATGCCATTCAAAACGTTCAGGAATAAAAATCACCCTCCTCCTCTGTTCATACACATCTCAGCTTGCTTGATTAAACCTCTCTTTCCAAAACTCATCCATCTTTTGCTCAATCTCCAGTAAGCAACCTTCTAATCAGCTGCATGAGAGCACAGAGCAAGTTCTTGGGAGTCAAATGTAAAGAAAGAAAAAGTTCCAAAACACTAACAAACTATATTAAAAAAAAAAAAAAAAAAAAAAAAAANCAAATTACTACCTCAATTTTCTTAAAATAACACTTTACCTCTGAAAACTCTAAGATCAAATAGCAATTCTTTTATAACACAACTGTATAGAGGCTGGAAAAAAAGCAACCCAGAAAAGCATACGCTGAGTAACAATTCACGTGCCGTATTTCTGAAAGGAACAAGCACAGCTAAAAGTCGCTAATAAAGACATCAGGTACTTGTTTCAAGAAAATGCTGAATTTGAAAATACGGTTTTAACTACACTTCTTACCCTGTCTTCATGTTTTTGCCAGTAGGTATGCTCAGACCACTTTCTAATACAAAGCAGATTATCAAAGCATTATGTTTCACAAAGAATAGAATAAAGCAGAACACAAGCACCAGAAGACAGCTGAATGGAATTAAGCTTCATAAACACACTTTGATGACTTTGTAATACGGGTCTATAGATCTAAGGGGTCACAACAGCTCAATGAAATAACCATTAATTTATTTATACCAAATGGGATTCTTCCATCTCACATTTGTTAACTTTAAAGTCTACAAAAAGCCAAATCTGCTCAGAAGATGTTACTAACAGTTTAGATAAGGGCCAGGCAGGTCAGGCTCCCCCAGGAGCGCCTGACTGTGATGGGAACCACCACTTCTCCTTGGGAGCAGGGACCAGGGCTTACAGGTGCAATAAATCCCCCCTTACGTGACTGCCTTTACCAGCACTATTGCTTTATCTCAAACAGCTGTATTTACTATTTCTACCAAGCACCACGTGCAAGATGAAGAACAGTAGATGAAAGGACAGAGCAAAACCTTTAGCCTGGCTCTTCTTCCACAGCCACTTCGCAAGTCACAGCTGCCTCCACTGTCACATTTCTTCCCTATAACGATTCTGAATATCACTGTAAACAAGCCTACAGGAGAAGCCAGGTATCCCTAGAACACAGGATGCATTTCCACCAATGGAATAAATATGCATATAAAGCTATGTAGGGAAGGTTGGTCTTTCAACTGTAAGTAACATTTAGCCAAGCTTCTACTCCTATTTTACACTATCACACAATCACAAGAAGAGGCACTTCAATTTAATTGCACAGTCTTATCTATTGCCTACTTAATTCTATATTCAAAGCCAGCAGTTTCAAATTCAGCAGCAGTATGGGTTGCTCCCTGCACCTTCTTACCATACTACAGTGCCTAAAGAGTTAAATGAAGAATTTCCTCAGACCAGTATATGGCAGGATTTTTAATTGAGCAAGCACAGAAAGAAAATACATCCTCATTTCTCAAATCATCATTTTTGTTAAATACAATCTCAATTGTATGCAGTCTAAACTGTGTGACAGTTAAGTGAAGGAGGGAAGAGACTGACTCAAATAAATAAATAAATCACTTCAATTTAGTTCCCCAAATATCTTGCAGTTAGCAAGGCTCCTTTGTCCGGAATGAAAGGCTTCCCAAAGGTCTACGATGCTTTTGAACTGGAAATATTTATGTTATTTATTGACAGAGGGAAGCAATATAAAGCACTGATCAACAGTAGAATTAAAATCCCTAAAGCTACCTTGTTCTTCACAAAAATAACCGTGTAAGTTTCTCACTGCAAAAGTCTGGCAGCAAAAGCCTTGCACACAATTTTGTTTCAATGCCAATCAGAGTAATAACATCTAACATGTGCAGAACATCTAGGGCCAGCTTTCCTCACCCTCCCTGTAGACTGGAATTACAGTATTTGCATTCCACTTCCTAGGAAGTGAGCCAGAACATCTTATAACACTAGAAGACGAGAGAAGTTGGTACATATAAAGAGAAATTTAACACATATAAATGGTAAAAATAAGAATAAATAGCATTAGATTCCTCTATCCATTTGCCTTCCTAACATATAAATGTCAGTATTATTCATATTTTGTTTTGACCAAATTCTATATGAATTTCTAAAAATTCAAGAGAAAATTTCTAGAATTAAGCATGACTTGCTGATTTTAGGCTCAGCTTCCAAAGATAGAAATGCTTTTAAAAAGTATCAAGAACTCTTTTCATTATCTCTGTAGATTTAATCTTCCTAGCAATGGCGATTGTCAAAATTAATTTACTTCTGGATCTCAAAGAACATCAATAAACTCATCTCCCATCTCCAAGGGAACAACAAATTTAACATTCACGCAACAGCTTTTTGGACACTAGGATACAGAGACAGGTACGTCATATTTATGTTAAGCAGTTAAAAAGCATTTACAGTATTTATTTCTGTTACCTATCTTCCTGTCTATTCATTAGAAAAGTTTATGTTCCTATATGCAGGAAACACATGTACTCTAAGTGCTCATTTTCTGCATTTCTCATCTTATTTCACTGGGGGAAGAGTGGAACTGAACATCCACCACCAACTCGAGACAGAAATATTATAAATCCTGGGTTATCCCGAGGAATTAAAGTGTCCCTTGGTTATAATTTCCAAAGCAAAATCTATTACATTTATTCTGCATATTATTCTACATATATTATGAAAGTTTTAAATCCCAATTGACATAAATTCAATTAAGCACATCCTTTGAGGACTGTTGTACAGGTAATGGAACCATTCATAAGGATGTTTAAAACTTCATTAAATGCTACAGGTAAATTATATTGCGATTTATTCAACTAAATTGTCATTAAAATAACTCAAATGTATTTCTTGACAGGAAGGATTTGTTGATTAAATGAGAGGTTTCTGTTGTTAACAAAAGGGAAAGGTTGGAAGCACCCACTTTTCACAATATTTTGCAGGTGGTCCCTCGAACAGTCTGATCAGATTTACTCCTGAGCACCTTCCCTGTGAGCACCCCGAGGCCCTTATCACATAAATCCACTTAACACCACCTGCACTTTCACACCTGGACATGCCCAGAACCCTTATGTTATTGCCAAGTGCAGCACAGCTGTTTCAAAAAAAGTCCACAGCATTTTTATATTGTCATAAACCAGGTGGACTCCCAGGTGACAACCTCACTCAGGGTGGCTGCTCCAATGCCTCAGAGCAGGAACTCCTCTCCATATGAGCAGGAAAAAAACATGGTTTTGTGACTACAAGTTAGGTCTGCAGACTCATTTTCCTGAATATAGCACAGGGAAAATAAAGGGTTTCTATAGACTTACATTAAAAGTGCACAAGTAATAGCTACCACAGAGCTCCTACCTGACTCACAACTTCTACCAGAAAAAGTCTCCTGGGATTTATACTGTAAAATGCTGGAACATGTGGAGGTGACTGACACTTGGCTCCCACTGATATGAGATAAACACAGAGCTGAAGGACCAAGCATCCTTCTAATTTCATCAGTCTTTAATGCATATTTCTACCACGCTATTAATTTAAACCATTATCCCTCTTCTCCTAAGGATTTGGAAAGAAGCAAGTCACCAAAATACTGAAAGTATAAATTAAGATGAAATTCTTAAAATTATTCCAGTGATACTCCAGGTACAACCCTTCTGATCCACATCCCTTTGACTGATATTCCAGCAATAATTAACACTAATTTAAATGGGAAACAAGTTAGAGTTGGCTTCACAAATTTAGAAAATGTTTCATTTCTCCTGAAAGCAAGCCATCCTACATCTTCAAAATGTTATTAGTATCCAAAATAGTATCTCTTAAGAGCAGTTTCTAACTTAATTAAGTTACTTTCTACTTTAACGCATTTTTCTATTTCAGATTTTGAAGTTCAAGAGTCTGATAATATTGCCCTTTTGAGTACAGCTCAGCACAAGTATGATTGCCATGTTTATAATGATCCTGTTTAGGAGGATCCTGCTATTCTCCAGGTTTCATGTATAAAGTTTCTCATGTTTCTGCAATGACATGATGAGCCTCTGCTTTGGCCTTACACCATCTAGGACAACACATTTCTCTTTGATTGTTTCCACAAGCGTGTTCCTCTGGCCAAATTTCATCAACTCTCCCATCCCTTGAGACTATCATCAACTTAGATCGCAATTCGTATAAAAACTTCAGAAAATGTTGCAGTCCTTTTTGAAAGAGTGTTTAATGAGCATACTAACGCATCATTAAGGAGATACGAAGCAGAACACACTACTGTCATTAGCTATCATAACAAATCATTGATTTTATTTATTTATTTTCACACAAAATCACTGACTCCAATAAAAATGAAAGTAATACTGAGATTTTTTTTTCAGATTCTCAGCACCGATCTGAGGCTTTCCTGGAGGGTTTTGGACTTCACCCCTGGCACCCGGCTGTCTGGGAAGACATAGGTAAAGTTGCACTGCCTGGGAGGGTACAAAACAGGTGAAGATAAATTCATTTAGCTAGTAAAACAAGTGCAGATTTCCTATGCAGATCATCGGCATGGTGAACCACATGCTTCTAGAAGCCAAGACCTCTAACCACTGCGGGCTTCAACCTCTATTCATACATTCTGCTTCCAGAAGAGAGGGAAAGGACCGGAGATTTCAGAAATGAGCTGGGTAGGCTAAGAACACACCAATTTATCACCTATTTTTTACATTAGGATTTTCTTCCAATTCCCACACAAACTATTACCTATTTTTACAATTAATTACCTATTTTTTACATTAGGATTTTCTTCCAATTCCCACACAAACTATTACCTATTTTTACAATTAATTACCTATTTTTTACATTAGGATTTTCTTCCAATTCCCACACAAACTGCTGAATAAAAATGGTTATCGACATCTAACCTGCAAGGAGCTCTTATTCTTCTGCCCGGACAGATCCAGTTCCATTTTCCCAGACTGTTTTCTGCCACAGAAGTCTAGAACTTACATAAATACATTTCACATTGGCACTCGCTTCTGCAAGCATATGCTGAAGGGCAGAAGATGCTATTTCTACTTCGAGTGAGGTATTACATGAAAAAAAACATGGTAGAAAGTGGCTGAACTCCTCAGCCTCCCTTCTACTAACCCAGTGCTGGGTATGCAAAAAAGAACAGACAACTGCAGCAAATCTACCACTATACGACTAAATATATTCTGAACTTGAACCCAATTTAGTCTTCCCCCCCACCACCACCTTTTGGGCTCCATTCAATATGAAGAGGTAGAAGTAAAACTCTTATTAATAACATACAAGCAGAATGTCCCTTGAAAAGCTACTAAAGTTAATTACTGAAAATGGAAAGTGTCCGGTTGTTTATTGATTAGGCTATTGTATTTAAGAATACTCTTACATATAAAGTACTAGTCTGGGAAAGTGCTATTGATTTTAGCTTTACGACTGCAACCAGAACAGTCCCTTTGCAACACAATGCTGTATTCAATAAAATATTTTATGCTGTACAGTACAAGCAGGTGCCACCTATAACGCGCAACATGCTGTCGGGAGCCCTGCTTGTGCAGAGCCTTAGACTAGATCTCCAGAAGTCCCTTCCAATATCAGCCATTCTGTGATCTCTAACAGAACATTAAAACCTTTGCTCAAATGACCACATTAGTTCATCTTTTACATTCTTGGGAATATTTCCTTTATATATGTTCACAACAGATCCTGGTAAGTTGACCATCTTTCCAGAAAGTCTAAACCCAGTAATTGCTTAAATACAAGGTCTACCTAAAAGAACTGAGGATTTTTTTCCTTCCTCCTAATGCCAAACTGATAGATGAGTCCTGTAAAGCGCAGGAGCACAAGAGTGTATGGACACCTTAAGAGACTGCAAAAAAATAATGAAACAATTTTGTATCATTCTGATTTAAGAGGTGAAATAGCATCATGACAATAGTGTGGCTTTCTATGGAAAAACTGTGGGCAGCAGTTTTCTCAGTAACATCAAGACTAAATCTGAATGGCTATAAAATAGCATTCAGGTTAAAAAAAGGATTTGGGTTATCTCTAATATATCAACAATGAAATGAACATATATCAAGCATATAAATTCTCACTGAAGATTATATTATTTTAGTTACCTATAATTTAAGATGAGCTTTTCTGGTCTAGGACACATCACACAGGTCCAGATAACCATTTTTCAGATACTAGTTGTCAGAATTCAAGCAAAGTCAATAACCACAATACCTTCTGAATCAAATAAAACATTGTTTGTCTCCAGTTTATAGGTCTACTACACATATTTATACTCTTTATGCAGTATAATCAGTGTACAATGTCACTTTAAAAATGCTAACTTATTTGCAACAAAAACATTCATTATCTCAAAAAAGTGGAAGCCAATTTTGACAAATCCTTCATTAAATATCTGTATCAAGGAAAAAATTGTCTTGAGACTTCGTGTCACACATTTACTCCCCAAATACTTCACTCTTCTGAGAAGAGTGATTCTACAGAACCAAAGAAATGAAAAGACAGACATGAAAATATTTGTAGCCTGCTGATCGGTTGCATTGTGCTAGAAAAAGCACTGGTTGCATCTTTAAAATCATACTGTAGTCAAACATTTTCCTAAAAATTACTTCACACAAAGAACTTGAGCTTTGTCACTTCTCAAGAAGCTTGTTCTATGTATTTTCATAATGGAAATTTAAAATCTTTAAAAAGGCAATATTATGAAGTCTGTCACTTGCTGTCACCACAGGAGCGATTTTAACTTTTACCAGAACATTGTTGATAGCAAGAGTTCCACCCTCAGGAAAAATAAACACAATTTGTGACAGAAACCAATATTTCCAAGTCAAAGTCATTTTTCTGTGGCAGTTGCATTAAATAATATTAATATATTTTATAATACACATAATTTGGAAAAGATCAAATTGGAATGACAGATGAAGTTTCTCACGTCTTTTAAATTAGCTCAGTATATTGACTATTTCCCTGAAATATGCACTAAGATTAAATGCTGCTGATGGATAGATGGAAATCTTTATCTGTGTTATAAGAAAGTCTCTGAGCTCTAATGCTTCCACTCAATTTTCCCTGCAAATGAGCATTTAAAAGCAGAAAAAGCCAACTCAGAATCTGCAGACTGCAAATCCTCAGCAATTAAATTATTCTGCAAAAGAGCAGCACAACTGTCTTCACCTCCACTCTAACTGATAAATGTTAACGAGATTCCTTCGGGAGAGTGAGATCTGAATATCATTCTTATGCTGCCAACAGAATCAAAAGCTAATTGCAGAAGCATTTATCTTCCCAAGGTCTTTATAAAATGTAGTATACTTTGTTACTTGTAAAACTACTAAGAATCTTGCATGTTATGAACTTTTCATGGTTGTAGTAATACTTTTTAACCACACAAAGAGTTCATAAAAAGCTATAGGACAACAGCATTTCAGTCTTAACCATTAGCTAAATGGATAATTAAAAAAAAAAAAAAACACCAAACACACACACCCTACAACCATGTGGTTATTGCCTGTACTTACATAGGTTCCTAAACTAAAACTACATCAATAAAATATCAACCATTAAGAGTAGTCATGTTTGCAAATGCACTTGAGTCAAGGTGAGTTCTCAGAGTGCAGCACCTCTAAAAACAGCAACTCAAGGAACTGCATCTTTAATTGTTAAATTTAGGTATATATACACACTTATATGAACAATATAATTTCTCTGCAATGTTCGCTTGTGAGATACTACAAAATCAAAGCAAAAAGTGCTACTCTTGTTATATATTTCTTTGAATAACCTTTCACTTCATACAAAAAGAACTGCTATGTTTTGTGTTCCCTGTTCATAAATTATTCCAGAAAAGATGAGCAATGTATCTCTAAGATAGCAGATTAACCAAGTTCCCATTTTTAAAAATGACTCGATTTCTTTTCCCTTCTACTCCAGACATTTTCGTACCTCTTATCAAGAGCAAGTAGACAGCAGTGGTATTTCCTGTTGGATCAGCACAATTTAAAAAAAAAAAAAAAAAAANAAGGCAGGAGGAAGGAGAAGCAGGAGTGAAAAAGAGAAAAATACTCTTATCACATCCTCAAGCAGAAGCCAGAACATCCCTACCTTTCTTTGCAGCTTTTGTAGGAGGATTTTCTGACATTTAATAGATTTTCTCAAAAGGTCTGCTAGGTTTCTCTTAAGAAAGACTGGGAAGAAAGATCCCTGGATGGAAAGTTACTGGAAGTCCCATCCCAGGTACCCGAGGATGACAAGTCCTGTGATTTGATTAGCTTTTGTTACAGTTTATGGCAGGGAACTGCAGAGACTGCTGGTCTCTGTAATGCTGCAACAGCAGTGCAGGGAAGGCTCATTTCATCTAATATTTTATACAGGAGGTTTGAGGTACTACAGCAGCACACGATTAAAAAAAAAATCTAAAGAGAGCATTTTTGTGGCCTCTTCTGGCCACATCTTCCAGGCATTTCACTTGCTGCTCAAAAAGAAAAAAAAATAGCTTTTTTTTTTTTTTTTTTTTTTTTTTAAGTAACAGTTATTTTAGTATCGCATATTCTCACCTTTGGAGACTGTCAGGGCCTTCTCCCTCCGCCTGATAGCTGCACATTAACGTAGCCTGGAGCATCTGTATGCTGAAACACTGTATTACGCATCCAAAGCTACAAAACTCTCCCAGTTAAAGCAGCATCTTCCCCAAAACGATGTTCAGTTAGCAACATTTAAGAATAATTCCTCAGAACCAGATAACTTGAGTGAATGAGTTCACTCTCCTCGTTCCTTATCGTGGCTTTCACCAGAAAAGAACAAGCTTTACCATGACAAGAGCAGCTCTTGCACTTGGATAACTCTCCTTGCAATTACCAGCAGTGTCTAATATGACCCACCACACATCTAAGGCCATACAGCATTAAGTCCTTTTTTAAAAAAGTTCAGGTTTGCCACGTGCATTGCATATCTACAGCTTGCACTGATGTGAACCTTTTTTGTAAAGAAATCAAATATTGTATAGGATACAAATGACTAACATATAACTATACCAAGCATCCATGTTTTGGATGAAGGGCAGGCAATATTTAAACTAGAAACTTAAGAAAGGAAAAGAAAGGGACAGGCAGCCTGAGAACCGTACTACCGTTGTTCTATGCTGACCACCTTTTCTCAACTCTCCTATCATCCAACCAAAAATAAATCTAGCTTTCTATATCAATATGACAGTTTAACTGCTTTATGAACTCACTCTGCCAGCGTTCAGACCGTAAGGCGGTAGCCCATGGAATATAGTGCACAAATGGACAGCACGGAGGGCTTGGAGAGTCGTAGGAAACAAACCACATCTGGTGTAGAGAACTTCGCTTATATCTGTTCTTCAAATGCATCACAATACACTAATCTGTCTGTTTTCCAGTGTATTAGATTAACATTTATCTCTTTAAGCACACAGCTTATCTGTCCAAAAAAAAATCCTCTACAGTGTCTGGAGCTGTCTCCCAACAGAGTGTCCTAGTTATGTACAGACTGTTATTTACTGTCCCAATTTTGGTCACTTGGATAAAAGGAAAAAAAACAACCCACAACTTATTCAATCCTGACAGACTCATTAACAACAATAAGCATTATTTTCAGAAAAGCAGATCAGCTATTTCCAGAAAAAGAGTGAAATTGCTCTCATAAATCTGACATGGCAGAAGTGTATTTGAACTCAGAATATGAGTGGCAGTGGTAAAGTCAAAGCACTTCTTACTTGTGTAGGAATTAGACTTTTTAGCAAGTATTTTCATGCCTCTAAGTGATTTACCCAAAAACTGCGCTTTGAAGGATATTTTCAACAGAACTTTGAGCTTTCATTTCAAAGTATCTCTCGCCTTGTAACTGCAAAAATAATCTCAAAAACCAAACTAATGCCGTTTCAGTATACAAGCAAGAGCCAAGTTGTGCATTTTTGCCTTTCCCATTCATAACCTTTTCTACCATAATGTGTCACCCAAGTGAGCCAGTTTCAAGACCCAGACTTATTATTTTCTGCCTATGTCTGTTTTTTATTGCTACATCATAAATTATTAGGTCAAATTTGATTTTTACATTCCCGTCCTCCTTCACGGGATTCCAAAGACATACTGCTTGGCAATGAATACGTGCTCAAAGGATATAACTCCAGACATTCACGTGTCCTTTTAGCTAGCTGATAACTATGGAGTTTCTCAACCACACTTTGATATTAAAGATTGTATGGAAACATATAAAAACTACTGGGCTTTTTATAGGAACAATCATCTGCCCACACATATACAGCTATAGTATCTACATGCATATTTCTGAATTGTAAGATTATATATTATTGTAGTATTAACATTAGATTTTATAACACTTACTAGGACTGTTGTTGAAAGTGTGCACTACTATTAAAAGCATTGTGAAATATGCAGTTGTAAAGCTATATATTTGAATTGAAATTAGGACTATCATTATCAGCTTATATTATCCCATAACTTACATAAAGGGTAATCAACTCTTAATTTACCAAGGCATCCTTGACCGCAGCTGAAAAAATAAAAGATTCTAAGGAGGTAGCTTTAAATTTTGAGAATAAAAAGCCACAAGATAGAAAGACTGATAAGCTAGAAAATTTCCATTAGCGCGGGGAGGTGTATTGTTATAAAAACAACGAGCAAAGAAGCCCACCTACAGTAGCAGCATATTCAGTCCCCTCCTGCAGCCAGCGATTCCCCCACTCCCCCGCACCCCTCGGGATTTGATTGCTTAGCAAAGTCCTGTGGCAAGAAAAACACCAACTCCATGAAGGGCATTACAGAAAAGGCGACCAATAAAGACAACAGGAATCACCCAGCAATTACCAAGGATGCTGAGCACAAATATTCTTTAAAAGAAGTGGGCTCCAGTTCTCAAACTGCTTGCTAAGACACAAAAAAGTGCTAAAAAATAGCCTGTATTCTGAATGCCACTCATACCCTTGTTTGTATTCTGAACATTCAGCACAACACTGGAATAATTCAGAGCAATACATTCAGGTTATCTCTTAGATTATTATGATTAAATATAAATTGGCCAGTTCTACTCTTTCCTTCACTGAAGGGAATTTTAGTAGTCAGTTTTTATTTGTTTATATTTAGAAGTCACTTCTTTAAATATCAAGAGACTCTCTGAATATCAGTGTCATAAACAGGACTCGCAAATTCAAGGACAACACAAATTCACATAGTAACTTTTCATTTCCGAGAAGCTGGAATCATATTCGATACTAAACCACAACAGAAAGACAAGGACTTAGCATATGCCTTTGTTTGCATTAAAGGGTTATGAAGTAATGCAACACAGCTGCTAAACTGTGAACTTGCACATAATTCTAAACATCCTACTCAGTGTAAGTGGAAGCAACATAGCTCTGGTGCTCTAAAATTTAAGGAAAGTAATGACACCAACCTGAACACCAAGTGCACTACACTGCAGAAAATGCAGATCTGAGTTAGCTTGCAGCTCCAATTGTCATTAATCTAATGGGCTTTTTTGTTCATTTGTTTCAGTTTGTTTTTGCCTCAGTTTTTCATTTGTAAAACCATTTATTCCCACAGACTACAGGATTAGCTCAAGCTTATAAACTGTTTTAAACAAAAAGGGATTTCCCTGCAACTGCTAAGTAATACAGTTACTGGTGGTTTTCTTCTAAAGTGAAGGAAAGGAACACAGCAGTTGGCTTTCACTGCATGTTTTCTGATTACATTTTTATGACCCACTAACAATGAGGATTTTTTTTTTTAATAAAATTGGTTTTACTTTTTATATTTTTTTAATATACGTCATAGATAATTATTGGGAGGCAGGCAGACTAACTTTCTCAAAGAAAGTTATTTTTTTGGAAAAAAAGAATCTTCAAAAGTTTTACCTAAACAAACCATAAACCCAAGCCAACAAATCTTTCCTAACCCGAACCATGTTCTTCCTTTGAGAATCTTTATTGAAGATATTCTCACAGTCTAGACTGTTTTTTTCTAAGTTGCTTGAATAGCATAGCTCTTTTTCCTCGAAATTCAGCCCATTCCCTCCGAACTAATAGCAGTAAGCTACATTTGCATTGAACTACAGTTTTCTGTGTAATGACAGCAAAGAGTAGCTCTCCATCCACTTCATCAGTGCTCTTGGCAGCCACAACCTGCACCAAAACCCTTCTGGGGTCGGGTAGAACAGGATGAAGCCACCTTGCACGGGACAAGTTACAGGAGCTCTCACCACATCCCTGAATCAGGTCCTCCTGACTCTGTACATACAACACACTTGTTCATTTAGGACAGAAACAACCAAAGGCGATGGGGAAAGGAAGTAAAGGCATTTCCAGGCTTTGAGCTCTTAGCAATTTATTAAAATAGCTCATTAGTGAGCAAGCACACAGATTTTAAAAGGGGAAAACGAGAAGCATCATTATTTATATGAAATGGGATTGGCCTACTCCTCCAATAAGCATTATGAAACAGCAGCATGAATAAGGAAAAGTGCTTGAATAGTGAAGCCTTTCCAGTGACTCACTTTTCTCACAACTGCTTTTAAGCTATAGCAATGTCGTGACCTTCCTCATGAAGTGTGGAAACAGTATCATAGCAAAACATGAACAGTAAAGGTGCTCCAAGCTTCCACATTCTCATCCCACATAATAAGTAACATAAAAGACTAGCATTCCAAAGAGACCTCGAAGTCTAAGCAAAGGGAGGATAAACACCAGGTTCTCAAGACTTGTAATAAAACTAAAATGTGCAAAAATAAACAAACTACAAGTGTTCACTAACAGCTAGGAATTCATTTGCATTAATAAGGAAATACTAGTCTGAAGGGAACTTATGGGATCCAAATGCAGAAAGGAGAGAGGTGTTGAAACCATCAGCACCAGGATGCCCTTTGAGCCTCCCAGGAAGCTAAAGGTCCAGGAGGTCCTGGCAGTTTATCAAACTGCAAAGTTAATAGTGATCTAGCCAGGCATTTTTAGGTCTGTTTAAAGTTTTATTTGAAGTTATATAAGGCAATTCAATGAATGTCCCAAAGTCTGGAAACTATCAACAGAAATCATAAAACAAATACTAAAATATTCTTAGTTCACTTAAAATGCAATCTGACAATTTGTATATTAACGACATTTTTTTCTGTTAATAACATATACTGCCTGCTTTGTTCACAGGATCACTGTGGATTTCCCCTACTGCCCCATCCCAGCATGGGCTGTAAACGCTCACATCTTGTAAAACATCTGGATACCCAACAATTACAGCCACTTCTTTTTCTCCCATTTCTTTTCTCCCCATGCTAGACTAATTTTGGACTTAGGAACAAAGAAAAGCGCAGCTGCAGATAGAACATNACTGCCCCACCCCAGCATGGGCGGTAAACACTCACATCTTGTAAAACATCCCAACAATTACAGCCACTTCTTTTTCTCCCATTTCTTTTCTCCCCATGCTAGACTAATTTTGGACTTAGGAACAAAGAAAAGCACAGCTGCAGATAGAACATAGCCCTGTCCCACTGCAGGTCCGTGGAATGGGGCAGCACACGAGCTCTGCAAGGTCCCATCCTGCAGGCCAAGTGTGCAAAGCTCCACACCTGGCATTGACACCTACATTCTTTGCAAGGGCAGCGCAACCCCAGCTCTGGCCTTTAGCAGTTGTTCCTCTCTCTGGCTCTTCAAGCAAGCCCCCCAAAAATCTGGATTCTAAACAAGCATTTATTCTCTTGGGACATTTTTTCCAAACAAACCCACGTGACCAGGCAACTAAAACACAGTATTTCAGCTTTGCTATATTAGAACATATATCTGAACTGTATGTATACAAGTGTATTCACAGCATCATCCCTGCCCAGCACCCTCAGCTATTCTGGATTTTCTCTCTCATACTGTACGGGACCATCAAGCACCTATCAGGATTTCTCAGCACATCAGCATCTTCCCCTCCACCCCCCACACCCCAAACTTAAATCACAGTAAATTCTCTCTGCTGGCTGAAGGCTGCTAAAGTTCCTGTCTGGTCATTATCTTTCCTAGATAACTCCATTCATATGTTAACAGTTCTTTTTAACTTATTCAATTTATTCAGACTGGACTATCTGACCAAGAATTCTCATTTCTGTATTCACTTTCCCCTCCTCCTGCCACCTAAAACTGCTTCAAACCTACTTGTTCAGTCGAATGAATAAAATCATATGTATTTTTCACCACGCAAAAAAAAATCCTTCACATTATCTGTACGGGGATATGGCTTTTCTTTTGCTTTAGGCAGCACAAAGCAAATCAGGTCACTGAGCAGAATATTCCTCAAAATCCACAACTTGGAAAAACCACTTGAGGATTAGAACCTTGCCAATCACCTCCTGAACATCCAACAACACTGCACTTTTTATTTTTAGTATATTAAGTGATGTAAAATTTTCTCCAAGATCTAAGCCAGAAAAGAAATAGAAATAAGAACACCACAAACATCTCCCTAAGTGATATCCAACTCCAAAAGGAAAAAAAAAAAATCAGAAGACAGAAAGGAAACGAGCAAAATATGAGTTTGCTTCTTGATGTTGACAGCAAGACAGTAGGAACAACATCATGGCAGCAGACCTCAAACGTCCTGCCAAGGGTCTAACTGACACCGATCCAAGCAGGACAGCAAGGGCTGGGGACTACGAGGTGTCTCTCAGCAAGTCTGTGGCCGCACATATCTAAATATATATATATATATATATTTGTTCCCTCCTGTGGAAATCCACATCAACACAACACATTTGAAAACAGAAATTGCAGTTACCTATGAAGCACTTTTCTTCAAAGGTGTTTGTGGAAGCTCCAGGGGCACTGTGCCATGATTGAGGGGACTGTTGTGATTAAAACAGAACGAAATAAAGTTTCTCTGTGATAAAGTTACATGTCGGCCGAGTTGAACTACCATTTTCTAATTGTTTTTTCCTTCGGTTGCCTGATCTACTTGTTTGTGCTGCTAGCAGTGATGGGCCTTGACAGACAGACGGAACAGAACTCCCACTTAGGGCCCCTCTTACTACGTCAGTCAAAGTTAAGAACAAAAGACAAAAAGAAACCAAAAAAGAGTCCAGCTTATTGACAGTTTTCCAAGACAATTCCCCATCCAATTTTTGACTACACAATATCCCAGGGTCAATAAAAACGTCTTAAATGGTAGGAAAGTAAATGGTAGGAGAGGGTTGAAACAAGCTGACAGGCCTGCTTTGCTCTAGTGCTAGGAAATGTTTTGTACGACATTTCAGGAAGTTGTTTTTACTCTTTTACAACCCTCCAAACTACTAAAATGTTACGGCAGATGAGAGAAGCAAGATCAGCTTTAGTATGTATGGGATGAAACTCAAATGGATTCCCCATCCATTCCAATGGAGTGGGGCTGCATCCGTAGCCAGGACCGAAAAGGATCAAACATCAGTAATAACTACCCTAAGCAGTTGGTACCTAAAAAGCTGCCTCTATACCATGCTGGAGACACCTAAAACTGGAGGTTAGAAAGTTAGGAAGTTAACCATGCTAAACCTGTGTCTTTGGAAATAACAACTTTTATATTCGCATCCAATCAAAGCTATTTAAGTGATAAGTATGTCAGCATTTAAAGGACTGATTCTACACAACTGGTCAGAGCCAGGCCAATTTCTGCATGTGCAGATGTCCCCACTGCAGTAATTGATCCCAGTCACCTAAGAACACTACCAACCTGCAAAACTACTTCTCCCTTTCATACCATTTCAGTACCTTTCTTCCCCTTGCATGCACATAACCAAGTTAGAAAGTAAAGAAAAAAAGCAAACAGAGAACTTTTTTTGTTAAATTTTAGTCAAGTTAATTATGAGTTTATGGATACAAATTAGCTAATTTACTTGACTTTTCCTCCATTTGAGCACTATTACACTGGTTCAGAACTTGATGAATGAAAATATTATTCCAACACCCTCAATTGTAATTGGAATATTATCCTACCCCAAGACATCAATATATGAAATATGACTTGCTAACTATCTTAAATCTACAACTAAAAGAAACAGGTACTTCTAGCTACTGACTTTCTTATTCATTTAATGACTGTGTATATGCTTATTTAGTAACAGTAATTATATGTTTACAATTACAGATTACAAATCTGTAATTAGTGGTTTTAGATGAAAAGCTGCCTAAATTGCTGTAATCTGAAGAGCCATTCTCCTGCTTCTCCTTACAGGCTTACCATTAACTTCCATACTAGTAAAAATTGCATTTGTAAAACCTTTATTACACAATTGCATCACAGATTATTTTTGAAGAAAACCAACAACTGAGGGACATAAAAACCAGCATCGACCTCCTTCAATCTGCATCATTAACACAACATTGATCACTGAAATTAACTGAAAGCTCTTATTGACTCTGAAACCTAAAGATGGCAACTTAGATGTCAACATTAGCAACTTGATTTTAATGTTAACATACAACTATGACAAACAAATTGATGACACGTGCAAATTTCTGACATCTGTAACTTCATGTAACAAATGGAGTTGACAAATGGATCTGATGGCAAATGTTATGTGACTCAATAATTAAAGTTGTACTGAAGTTTGCATTACAACTGCACTCGCTTGTGAGACATTTTCTACTGACTTGCAAATTAGGTGACTACTTTCAGTTGTCTAAATTGCATGCAAATTCAATCATAAAAACCCTACAATTTAGTAGTGTTCTTGACCAATTCCACTTAGCTACAAAGTAGCTGCAAATCAGTCAGACTTTCTTTTACAAATTAGTAATGAACAGCAGGATATTCAATTATACTAAAAAATATATTTCATGAATTTTTATACTCTGAACATTAATATTACGAGAACTTATAAAAACCATTCAGTTTTAGAAATTGTTTTATGATTCACGCAAAATATTAGACGACAAATATTTCAATAACTCCGTGTCTCTCTGATTCAGCTTCCATAGTTCACAGCTAGTTAGCTCAGCTGAGCTCTTCATGTTCACGAACAGAACTCGCCTGCTCTGCCCAAGACCCCTTTTCCTCAAATTCTGTAACTTGTGGTACCAATGCACATAACATGGGATTCTGCCACACAGTATAAAATTACAGAACAAAAAATAATTATGCCAAGAGCATTCTAAATGTTTCTGAGAAATATAATATTAAAATATGGACTGCATGCAACAATAAGCTAGATATTAGATATGGTAGCTTCTTAAATACTAAGTGGCAAACAAATAGTAAGTTCTCTTGCAGATGTCCTTTCTACACATTGATTAATAATCCCTACTATAAGTTACTTTTGGCTTTTGTTTCTAAATTTCTGCTGCTTTAATAAATGTTTTTAGTCTCCTCTCTTTTTCAAAGTTTTTTTAGAAAGCAAAGTACAACTGATGATATAGGGAAGAATTAGGATGCTTTCTGCCAAAACATTAGTCACATTTATTTTACATTTCCTGGAATGTCCAGCATAATCCATTGAATAGATTGGGGTAGGTCTAAAATTTAAGTCTGCTATATTTAAAGACCAGACTGGAAAGATACAGCTTAATTAAGAATAAAAATTAATACATATGATTCCTGTAATCCTGAACTGAACAAACTCATCATAAACCATTCCACATTCAAAAATATTATATACACACACACATTCAGAGTACTTTACTTTCCCAGGGCATATTCTTGTTTCATTTGAGGAAATATAATTGCATTTTCTATATGACCTTTACAGCCTCTTTGTCACAGCTTGACAACAACTTCCTGGCAATTTCCACACAACACTCAATCTTACTTGAGGAAACCGTAATAGAAAAATCCAAAAAGGCACGCAAACATTTGACAGTTACCACTGTTTAGGCTTTGGGTTTGTGTTATTATTTGAGAGGGGTGGAGCAGGAGGGGAAGAGGAGGAAGGGGAGGGATTACTGCCCTTCAGTTCAAGTTTTCGCATTTAAACACAACAGTGCAAGAAAGCTGCCGTTTGTAGCATCTTAGTAACAGATAACTCCCATTTTACACGGTACAAACTGCAGCCTTGGGAATACAGAATCTGTAAACACTAGAAGAAGCTGTGGGGTTTTAAACAACAGGATGGTTCCACATCCCTTTTCCTCCTTAGCTGACTTGATTTTCCAGTCCTCCTACTCCACTGCTCATCCTCGTCCGCCCTGTGCCCTTCACCTGCTCCGCACACGGCTTGGAGGGCTGCATTGTGAATGCGACTCGGGAACTAATCCAGGTTTAAAAAAGAAATGATTAAATCAAATCAGCTCCCTGATTCAGTTCAGGGCGTACTCCCAGAAATAGCTATAGGAATACATCTAAGGTGACAAGGTGAGTGAGGGTAGGAATAAGCAACAAGGATGGATGATGATACCATAGTCATTGTTCCTGTTCCAGTAAAATTAAAAAAATTACCAGTTTCTCCCTCTCAAATTATTTGGAATTTATTTGTGCAACACTTACCATTTACTTTTACTACTAAAAATGCATTCTTCTCTCTCTCAATGATACATATATATCAACATGGAGAAAACTCAAAGAGCCCAGATTCTAACAACAATTCTACAAAGAAGAGTTTGGAAAAGTTAAGATTGCCTTTCCAAGTGTGATAGTGAAGTTTATTAAATTATGGTGTGGCTACTCCTCTTCATACACTGTGTGGCATTAAGGAAGAGGATTAGGAATATCCACATCGAAAAAGAAGTCGTGATTTTGGACCACATCCAGGTGGAGGGAGAAAAGCTCCACTGGCAACCTGGGGGCACAGACTCCTCAACTTCCCTGACTGTCTTCAAGAGATTGGAAAATAGGAACTGGTACAGACAGGAACAGATTTTCTTTGGAAAACCAAACTGTCTGCACCCCACAGTGGTGGGCAGGCTGGGGAAGTGGGGGGGTTGCTGTGGCCCCCTCTTCCATTAAAGAACTTAAGGGGAAGATCTGCTAAAACTGAAAGAAGTCCCAAGGAAAAAAAAAAAAAAAAAAAAAAAAAAAAAAAAAAAAAAAAAAAAAAAAAAAAAAAAAAACAAAAAAAAAAAAAAAAAACAAAATTNCCAAACAGTTCATACCCTGTCTCTACATATCTAAAATGCTATTTTCAACTTGATTTACATAACCTAAATTCACCAAGGAGCAAAAAAAAAGTTCTGGCTAGGAAAGAACACCATCTTTTCCTTGTTTATAACATAGTAGCAATTTAAGTTATAGATTTTAACAGGCAGTTTTTCCTCACAGGGGCAAAAAAATCATTTGGGTAATACAAAATTAATTCTAAGAAATAATTACAAGTTTATGATAATTAAAATTCAAGTATTGACTACCCAGACACCAGGCTGCAAGAGTAAAAGTCGATTATTGAGTATTTTTATTTTGTATACTGAAGTATAAAAATACTTCATTAGTAGCAATTTCTCTGATTAAAGAGTTGCACAATCCAGCTTTCTGAATACCATCTTAGATCATCAGACCAAACAATACAGTTAATTTCCACCTACTTATGTTGACTTTGGTTCCCAAAAATAAGACTAACAAAATTCATAAATGCTGAAGATTTCTTCTTATCTTTCTTTGTTATAGACCTGCTGGCAAGATAAGAATATGAGGTAAGTAGGTTTCAGATTCCCCTTTCACCCTCTAACTTAAACACAGGCACCTGCCATGCTTTTTCACCAATTAAAATAAACACTAACATGATGTTCCTCTAAGGAACATTTATTAGGTGGATAGCCCATACCGGTAGGCTGACCTATGGAAACACTTTACAAACTATGAACTTTCTAGACTGTAACTGTATCAAGCCACTTTTTTTAAAAAGCAATGAAAGTTTTCTTCAAGTAAATAAAATATATTGCTGAAAAGCAATATATTCTGAACTTAGTCTTTATTCCATGACCTTTTAGTTTGCCTGTCTGCTCATTCTATTGTTTCCATTTCCTTTGTGCAACAAATATAACCAGATCTGATCCGCTCAGTTTCTTCTGCCTTTTGCTTCACCCACCTAGTAAAATATGAATTACGCATTTTATTGTTAACATCTACAAAAAGTCATATTTTTACTTATGCTTTCAGCATCCTATCAGGGAGAATACTTGCTAACCAGTGATAACTCTCTGTACAAGAATCATTTAAGCAAAACCAAACAAACAAAACACTCCTCATCACTTCAGACTGAAATGATGGTTTGTCTTTTATTCACTGTCATCTTCCAAGAACCATAGATCTACACAATACTGGAGTCTAATGAAATACTACAGTCCATATCATACCCAAAGGATCTTGATAACAGTGTTCTTTTGGCTGCACACCTTCATTTCGCTCCAGGATGAGAGGGCTGCAGCACTGCAGACTCCTAAAGCAGGCAAACATCCTCTACTGACCAAGGAGGAGGGGACAAAATTAGTAGGAAACAGTCACAGGAGTTTCAGATACCTCTTCTGTGTTTCTCTTGATCAAAAATAAATTTCCTCAGGCTCTTCGCTGCCTGATTGTACACTTAAACACTTCAGAGAGGAAAAGGACTGTCTAGTGAGATTGTTCTGTACTCTGTGAATTTTCCCTTTACACTTAGCTTCTTCTAAGGATTGCTCTGATTGCAAGAACAAAGCATTCAGCCTAGCTGAACAGATTCACTGCCTGCAAATGAAGTGTCTTCTCAAAATTTCCCTTTTTCAAGGCACTTTCCTGCCAAAGTCTCATGAATCCTTCTCAGGGGTGCATTAATTTTCTTGTCAGATTGCTCTCTTCAGAAGGAATCTTTCTCTCTGCAAATACTACTATTTTTCACTAAGATTTAGCATTTGCATCTAATTTTGTTGCTTGAATAAAACAAGTGTTTTCACTTCAAAACCTGTGCTCTTTTCAATATAAGTTAATAAATCGACTCTTTGCTGTGATAGCCTTACTTAGAATTATTTTTTTGCAATATGGCACTGCAGAGAGAAGGGAACTGTTTCTATCCCATCTTTTGAACTCCTTGGCCCAGACTTCTGAATCATCTTGTTTTAAGGTTTTGCTTCATTTGCTTTTCCTTAGACTACCTGTAGGCTTATTAACAGATTAATATCTTTTTAGCTGAAAAAGAAGTTTGATGAAACACCCAGAGGGCAACACACAGAATTCAGGTACTTTGTTCAGAAGGTCGGAAAGATAATTGAGAACTTGGTGCCCTTCAAGAATATGGCCATAGGCTCCTCATTCAACTGTTGCTCAGAAGCAGGTTTCTGATACCACCAACATTTCAGAGGACTGGCTGAACTAGGAACTTTCTCTACCCCTCTAAAGGGTTTCCCTATGTAACATCAAAACTCCAGAAACTGAGCCCTGAGCTTACCTATGATTTGAACTGACCTCTGTTCTCATTGCACATAGGCTCAAATTTAGTCAATTTTTGCTTTAAAGGACTTGTACAAAGAACAAGCATCCAGATTTTAGAGAGTCAAACAGGATCAAAATCTACACTATGGAAAATAATTTAAATTATCATCCACTCACCAAGCAACTGAAGGTTAACAAAGGAAAATGCAACCTGGAACCAATTTAGAGTAAACCAGGAAGTTTGGCAGTATCACAGAAAGGGCCTTCTTCACAGTTTCAGTTATGGATTAAATTCATTTATCCAACACAATCCAATGAAGTTTTGCTTGGTTTGTGAGCTTGAGGTATCAAAAAAGCTTGGCAGCCATTAACATTTCAAGTCTACAGTAATTTCTGCAATTAACCCTAAGAAATGCGTTTACATGGTTATGTAATTAATTGTGCATGCAGCTTGTAAAAATTTGTACATGGTATGTTTAGGAAACTAAAAAAAACTTCCTTAAATTATAGGTAAAATAGAATTCACTATTCAAAAGGACACACTCATTTGCCAAAATAATATGATTAGCACTTTAAGTGTATATGCTTACAGATTATATTTTAACTAAAGGTCTGGAAAAAAAAAAAACAATAGTTCTAATTTCTAATTGTTTACGTGCAAGTAATTTAAGAGGAGCATTTCCTTTGGAGAAGAGAAAATATGTTAAGGAAGCCCCCAAACGGGGTCTTCAAACCACCTCCCCACCCCCACCCCCAAAATCACCCTACCCTGACCTACAAAAGCACATAACATCACAGTTTGTGTGCGCTGCCCCATCCCAACTTAGCTCACTAGTAAATCGGCCTAAATTCTACTTCAGTAGCACTAAAGTGCCGCTTTTTTTTATATTTGCAGCATCGTAGTATAAAAACAACGGCTTAACAGTTTGAAGCAAAAAGCACATAAATTAAGATTACTACCTTGGGCCATTCCATCTGACATGTTTTGTTTTATTGTACTACAGGCCGAGACCAAGAGAGAGAGAGAGAGAGAGATTAAGTTTACAGGAGTTGACAATTTGATTGTTTAAAAAAAAATAAAAATAAATAAAGAAGAAAATAACGTAGTTTCACAGACAAAAGCTGTAACCAAGGTGCATCACAGGGAGCAGCCAAAAACCCAACAGCAATACAGCAGATGGCTACTAGTTAACTAGTTACTATCAACACAAGCTACCCAACCTCAGAACATGCTACCATAACCCATTGACAGAGTCAACCGATGTCAAATGCAAGAAATGAGTCACTGATTGCTGTTTAAGGCCACTGAAGTATGTGAAAAAACTTTTTCTATAGTAACTTGAAATGTCATTTAATTCATATTCACAAATTTCTCTAGTACATAAGATTAAGTTGCATAATTATTCCTATTGATTCAAAAGAGCTCACATCAAAATGCAAACATTTGAACTTGAAATATTTGCTAGCAGAACAAATCTATTACTATTTATGACACATCTAACATTAAATATAAACACACATTCAAAACTAACATACTCAGATGAAACTGGAAACTAGCTGATAAAACTGTTAGGATTCATTTTGGGCTAAAGTAAATTAAAAATATGCAGATTAAAAAAGGTTTAAAACTACTCTACTTGGAGTACAAATAATTACTTTATATCACTATAAATATATTTAAGTTGTTCACCACCTTCTGGGTGGTTAAAAGAACAGATGAAATTAACATATACCCAGAGAACCACCATATTGATGAAGGAGATTCGTGCTCCAAGTAAAATCATGGCTTCGGAAAAATTGTCCAGTGATGCCAAATTTATAGATACAGATGCATAAAATTCAGATCTATATAACTGCAGGATTTATATCATAAATGTTTTGAATGTGAAATATTCTAAATTGTAATACCCCGTTCTCAATTTCTGAGTTTTTCTACTATCCTATCCACAGGTCTTACCATTAGCTTACCTTACATTCATGCCGACAGTGTTCATACACACAGATGCTAGAATGTGAACATGTGGAACACAGAGTTATCACCCAAAACTAAGTCAAGAACTGCTTTTAAGCAAATCATACTTAAAGAAAAAAAATACTTTTAACTAAGGTAGGACACTCAACGCTTACTACTGTTGATCCAGTGTGGTGCAACTAGACTATTTCCATGCAAAATGAAGGCATCTCATTACATCATGACTCCACGGGTGGGGAATAGTGGAAGCTAGTCCAATTTGTGCATTTTTTTCCACTACTGTCTACATAATATTAGTCAGAACCACTAAATTTTGCATCAACCTATTTCTGAGTTATATTCCTCGCCTATGCTATTTCACAGAAGTCAAACAATAACTCTCCTCTCTACTATCAGTGTACTTACTCTCACAAAAAACAACCTGTTTATCCAGCTTCTATTACCTGAATAAAAGCTCTCCTAAAGATTCATTTATAAAGAAACATTTTCTTATTTGCAGAAATGGAAACAAAGATAATATTCATTTAATTGAGCAAAAAATAGTATCTTGGACTCTTTTTATAGAGGGAAAGAATCTTAAAGCGTAACAGCTTTCTTTTCACATTGCTTCCATACAAGGAAAACTAAATTCTTAAACTCAAGAGTAACTTGAATAAGACTCTACCTCCCAAAATACTTCAAAATTATCAAGTCTTTAGGTTTATTATCTAAAGTAGTTACTCTCAGGCAATAGCCTTAAAAATTTCCAATCTTGAAAAAAAATATATACATGAAGTAATTCTAACATCAGAACATACTTCTAGTTCCATCACAAGAAAAGAAGTCATTTTGCAACAAATTATGAACCATTTCTCTTACATGTATGTTAATATCTTCATGATGCCGCAGTTGGTACTTACTTGACCTGAGGCCAAGCTGTTTTTATGCTTCCTTATCTACACAACCACATGTTAAGCACCAGCTAATCAGCAGCCTTCTATTTCTACACATGAGTATTTTTGAAAAGACCAAGAGTTTGAAAACATACATGTTAAAAATGAATATTTTTTTCAGTAATTAGATCAAAATTGTTATTTTGCTTTTCCTTTGAAAAAGATAATCCTCAAGGGAAAAAGAGATTGACAGAGATCGTTCCGTCCCTTAGGGGTTAACATTTGTATAGCTGTCTCTTTTTGTTGCCACAACCCAATTTGAAAAGAAAGAACCATCTGCCCAGCTGTCTGGAATGCAGCTCTCTAATAATTCCCATGTTGAAAAATAAACATTTCACAAAACCCATCCACTAAGGAATCCAATTTACTTTTTCTTTCACAAGTAGGCTATCAAACACTACCTTTGAATGACATAACACATTAAAGCTTCAGATTTGGAGTTCTGACATTTTTTGCTATTTTTCTATTGTACACATTTTTTTTTAGGAGATTGATGAGTCAAATTACATAACTTTCAAATGCTGCAATTGCATTAAAAAGACTGGATTAATGCAATTGTTCCAGTTTGCTTAATTACTACCAACACTCCTATGAATGCTCCCAAGGAACAAATTATATAAGTATTATACTTCAATAACAATTATGGTGTGCAATAATTAATCAAATAAAAAGCTTATAGAGTGGCAGTAATAACACATTATGGGATCAGTATCAGAAAACTCTATTCTTGGATAAATTACTTCAAACAATTAGTGTCATTAATTCTTTTCAGATGTTACAATTACTATTCAGATGAATGCAAAAGAAAACAGAACACCAAGCTACATACAGTATGTTCCTAAACACGTCAAAAAAAATTGTTTTTTATTAATGTTTTTGTCTTAATATTTCATCTTTTCTTTTGAGATGGGATGAAAGCATTTTCTCATGTCTTATGTCAAAGCGTAATAGCCAGCAACATCTTACAGATTCCAAAAAACCATTTGGCTCATCTCTCAGGCTGAGCTTCTCCAACAGGCTGTGGTTTGGACAGCGTTACCTATGATTGGTAGTTGCTAATAACACATTCTATATAACTTTTTATAAGCTAGTAGCAGTTACTCTCACACTGCCCCATCTTCTCTTCAGGACAGTCTTGGAACTTGAAAGTCGTCACCTCTTCCACTTTTTACTGATCATTAATTAAAAGGGAATGAAAAACACACATCACTTGTGTGAGGTTTTTCCACATATGAAAAAATTTATTCTCAAATTGAAATAAAAAGATGCATAGCCACAGTTTAACAACAAAAAGTTAAAGAACTCCTGAACTGTTTGCTCACAATACAGGGTTCTGTAGGGGTGCAATGTGTGGTGAGGTTTAAAAAAAAAAAAAAAAAAGCAATGATAAAACTATTTTTTAATATATGTCATTGAGAGACAGGAAGAGAGAAAAATCATTATACTGTTTTCTAAGGATCTCATTATAGATTAACTCTTCATCTGAACTCCGGAACTAATCTCAGGAACATATTAGTTTAAAAAAAAAAAAATCTGGAAGTGAGACAGCATTCCTCAAACTACAGAATTTAAACTGGCAAAAAGTTGAGGAGGGGAAAAAAAAAGTTAAAAATGCTGACTGTAGACAAATAAATAGCTGTTAATTCCAAAGAGTATCATTTCGCTAATAATTTTCTGTCAATTAAGTACTCTTATTTAAAAAAAAAAAAACACTAGTTCTCTTTTTCTCCCCCCTATAATTTGTCCTGTCCAGTTTGAGAGGTCACTTCAACTGCTATCACAAATTAAACATTCAGTATGAAAAAGGTCCCAGAATTATGTACCAAATATCTTTCGCTGCCATATTTAATTGCAAGTTCTTATGCTATTCTAAGCTATTTCTTCTTGTCCTCAGTGCTATATACTTTGGTCCACTCCTCTTCATCAAATAGAAAATGGAAAATTCAGTATTGAAATCTTTTTTTCTGCACCAAGATGGTATTTACCATGTCCTTTGATTTCTCACTCCCAGAGGCAGCATTATGTTCTTATCTGCATGCATGAAGATTTCAAGATGTAACCATCTGAAAAGGGAGACCACTCTTTTCTTTGTCACAGTAATTAAAGAAAAGATAATTTTAACCGTACTGGTCCCAAGTGCAATACTGTTACATACCATCATATATCCAAGATTAATTCTCCTCACTTGAGTGAATGCCAGGTTAAATTCAGACAAAATATAGTAAGTTAACTTTTGCACTTCATTAATACTGTCACTTCAGTAAGGGTCCAGTACATAAGGGTAAGAGAAACCCTAGATAACACTATAGGGAAAAACTGAGAATACAACAGGGGTTTTTNAGGGGGTTTTTCCCTTTTAAAAAAAAAAAAAAAAAAAAAGACACAAGGGAAGTGCACAGTATTGAATTGCCAAGTTTTTGCTCTTCACTAAATAATGCTGGTTGCAAATTCAAAAGCACCTAAATTCCTAATCAGCACTGCACACAGTTTCCACAGAAAGTTTTTTTTTATTGCTATGCTTCATGACAAATTATACAGTGGTCTCCAGTGACAAGGTACCTGGAGGTGTAAGCCAGACAAGAACAGGTTTAAAGGGGAGTTTCAAGAGTGTGGAGTAAAAAGACAACAGTACAACAATTACCTTTGTACTAGGAATATCAGATACCTCATTTCGCAACCCTTTCTTTACTTAGGAAACTTTATTAAAAAAAAAAAAAGAAAGAAAGAAAAGTGTTCACCTTTCTTGGTTTTGAACTTAAAGAGCATCGTATGATGTGTAAAAAGAATCCTTATGATACATTGTAGAACTATTAGCCAAAATACTACATTCTACGCTGCACAAAGGGGCTTTGTGGTCACTTATACGGTATCCTACGAGCCCCGGTACCACCCAGCCCCTCGAGCGCCCACCAGGCACGACAGACCAGCCCAGCTCCATGAACGGGGTGATTAAGGTCACCCCAGCGGCCCGGGGTACCGAACCCGCAGCGCCCGCCCGCCCGGCGCTGCGGCGCCCCCTGCGGGGCGGCCGGGAGCGCCCGCAGGCTCCGCGCGCGCCGGCGGCTCCAGCTCCTCCTTTTCTCCTGGCAGTTTGGGAATGTCCTTGCGTCTTCAGCAGAGCTGGAGCGCTACGGCAGGGGGAGAATAACCCCCGCCGAAGCAGCGCAGACCTCCGAGGCGCTGCAGACACTTTAACACCTTCTTTCCCAGAGACTCTTTCCCTGGGGGCATCCTGGTACACAGCTTCCTTCCGAGCCCCTCAGAAGGGAGAGGATCAAGTCTGAACACACAGAACGTGACCACCACCTCTCTGACTGAAGGCAACTATAGGAAAAGCAAATGCATCTACTCTGCTACGAGCTCTGTGGGGCTTTTGGGTTTGCTATAAATGCTGCTACTTCTACAGCACATAGGAGTCTTTCCAGAGGTTTCACAAAATGTGACCAGTTCATCTAATTGAGGATCTGCCTTTGGATTTTTTGTTGTTGCACTTTGTTCACTCACTAGAAGACAGTTCAGTTACATTTTCTACATACATCAATACAAGAATTAACAGTCTCAACAAAGCTACAAAACAGAAAAGGACTACCTACAGCAGCACCTGAAATATCTTCCAAGGTATGAAGCAGTGTAGCAAAAAGGTGATTAAAACCCGGAACTTCAAAAAATTTAGTCCCTATAGCTTGGATGGTCACCCCAGCACAACACAATCCTCAGCAACTGGGGTGCAGCCCTACTGGACCCAAACACACCAGAACCCACACCAGAACCAACAGCTCCAGACAAGACAAGCAACAAACCAGACCTGGGGTCCATCCAAGAAGGCCAGTCAAGACCCACAGGAAAACAGAACTGGGCATAACACCCAAGACAAGCCACAACCTATGCCCAAGGGGTTCATCTAGGAGACAACCTACCTACTACGAAGGTCTGAGGTTCAGCCAGGAGGTAAGATAAGAGGAGATAAGACAAGAGGAGACAAGGCAGGAGGAGAGGCAGGTACAGCAACAGCTCAGGAAAGGAGGAGCTCCCAGCAGCAGTGTGGGCTAACGGCATCCAGGTGAGGCTGGTCAAGGCACTTAGAGCCTATTAGAGGTCTCCAGGTGCCACCAGGCAGCACTAAATTGGCAGCTGAGCCACAGCCACCCCTTAGCAGCCTATTACCCTAATCAGCTGCTAATTCCAATTAGCTGAACCTTAGATCTTATTAAGAATAGCTGCGCTGATCAGTTTATGTTAACAAAAATTGGGACTAGAGTTGTTAGTGTAAAATAGAAAAGCCCCACTCGCTATGGAGGCAAAACATTTGATTAAGAACTTCATGGAGGTTTCTGACAGTTTTTGCATAAATAATATACCCTAATGAACCCAAAGGATGAAAAATCGTTTACATTACTCAGAATTTCACAAAAAAATCTGCAGCAAACAAAGCCAAGCAAGACTAATAAAATAGATTTTCCATTTACTAAGAATAATTTACAGCTACTTGTCATCATGAAAGTCTGCAAAGCATTGAGAATTCTTTTCTATACAAATGGTGATCCAACTAAAGTAAAATAAAGCATACTTGACTTATCAATAATATCAGTTCTCATGTTCTTGAAATTAAGCTTTTGCCAAAGTACCATACAGAATGGGGCCTATAAACAGTGTAATTATTTCATTAGTTTTAATAAAACTGTATGCAATCATTGCTCAACAATTTGAGCATGGAATTTAGCTAAATGAAAATCATAATCAAGCCAATGTTCCAAACCAAAAATAATGAATTAATTTTTAGGAATGTTCTCCATTATCAACTCCTAATAAGAATCCTTTACCACCAAGAGTCAAATGAAACAGCATATAGCTGTCATTCTTTGGCTTATCCAGTGTATCTCTTGTTGCTAATGGAGAAAATACCATGAAATATCAAGGACACGGTTACAGCATTCTCTGTCCTTCTCCAGGATATCGAAAATGGAGGTGCAGGCTTGTCCCTTAGGACAAGGGGTTTGGATTTGAAATTCCTGTATTCTTTCCCTTAGGACGAGTCCCCGGGACTAGGCGGAAATTATCTTCACTTACGGAGCTGAAGCTGTCCCTTCCCCATCCGCATAAACAGGGAAAGGTCAAGGGACGGAAAGGAAAGGGCAAAAGCACACACACACACCAAGAAGAGGGATGATAACTTTTTGGCATAACGTATAGGAAATTATTTGCTCAGCCTGCTCCAGTACTATTATACTATTTAGCTATATTTTTAAGTGCATACTTAATCTTGAGAGTAGGGACCGAGTCATCGGATTTCCCACTTTCCCTCAAGTGTCCTGCTGAAAATAAGGTTTACCTGCACTAAGCTCTGCACTTTTACTGCTAGACTATTCCAAATTACCTGGGATGGCTTCCCCATTTATAAGATATCTCTGTGTGCCCCATAAAATGAGGAATAGAGGTAAGAAAAAGAAAAATAGTTAAAATCCACCGAATGAAAAACAAAGTACAAATCTCCTTCCATGTAAAAAAGCAGCATGCTGCAAAAATTACTTATATTCTTGTGCATTTTTAGTTCAATTTTATCTTTTTAATTCAACAGCTACTAAAAAAATACAAAATTCTAATTTATAATTTAATTTTAGTTCATTTCTCAAGGCAATAATGTACTTCCATTTGGCTACATCTTAATGGAAAAGATAAGGGAGTAATTTTAATAGATTTTTTTAACTTGTGATATTTTTTCTTGATACTGCTTCTCACCCTAAGAAATTACCTCAATTATTTCTAAGATAAATATCATTTTAAAATAAAACTCTTTAAATACAAACATGTTTAACTGAGCTTTGTTCTTTTATTCGGTCGTATTTATCTGCAGTTTTTCCACCAGACCAAATGGCCCCAAAAGTGCTGTCTCAAAAGGAAAAACATACAATTAACAGAAACTACAAGTCCTCTTCAAACAGCTGTCTAGTTTTAATACAGATGAATACCCCTGATGCTTCTCAAAAGTCTTATAAGAATCATGCCACTGAATGTACTAATTCTTCCTGCCAATCTTACATTTTTATTTAACACTAACTAGGTTGATGTCAAAAAACTGAAACAAAATTATATTCCATATGTCATACCAGAAGCAGCTTGTAAAGATTAGCATATTTATAAGACAAAAATGCATGTTAAGTTATGCAAATATGAAAAAAAATCTTTTTATTTATAAAACCATTTTTTTCTAATTTAACTTAAAGTATACTTTAACGAGATCAAAGATATTAAATTCTATCTGGTGGGAAAGATATTAGAGAGATATTGTGCCAAATGGCAACAATCAATAAGTTAGCCCTTCAAACCGTAATGCTGGGGTTTAACGAATAATCCATCTGCTACGATACAAGACAGAGGAGTCAGTCAGTTTGGCAACAACCATGACTGCTCAATACACTCTATATTCAAAACTACATTGGACAAGAACTGAAAATAAAAAGCATGTGCTTTCAGCAGAAGTACAATATGTGAATAAAAACATTATTGAAAATAAAATAAAAGCACAGTTAGCATGCTGTGCTGACCTTTCTTTTGGCCATTAATACTCTGCACATTAATAAAGCCAGGATAATATTTGTCCACATCTTGGAGACATAGTTCTCCGTATGATGTTGATGGACTAAATATATTCCACATGTAATTTTTATATTGCCTTTGGTGATGATATATAATTTAGTTAGCCTAATTTAACATCAATATCAAAATAGCTTGCCAGAGGAAACTGTACACTAGTTAAATATATATTTTGCCTTGTAGCAATTTAATTTGTTATCCAAGAATTTTCACTAAAAATTAGTTATAATTCTCTGTTGGATATTTTCAAAATGTGAAAACTGACCAAAAATTAGTTTAGGTTAATAATTAAAAATACTGAAAAAACATAAAAGCCTTTTTGATTATGAGACTCTATTGCTTCAGCACTGTTATTCATTTTAAGAATCCATAATAAAATAAAAATCTGTTATTCACAGCTTAACAGTCATACAAATTAGTCAATATAATAGCAAAGTCTCTAGTAAATTCATATTTATACGCACTTTGTGATGCACTAGTAATCTCTAGTAGAATTAATACAACAACTTGCAGAAAGTAAGCGGTACAGCTACAAGTGTACTTTTGCTTCACATCTCTTTCAATCTACTATTCTTAGTTCAGAACATCTCTAGACAGATGTTCAGTAATACAGAAATACACTAATTAAAACCTGCTTTTCTTCATTAAATTATGTCATCATTGAACTGCAAAAATGAATGATTGCTCTCATTTTTATGTATCTTTTAAATAACCAAAAGTTTTTTACCCATATTATTCATAATATAATTCTGTTAATTCTATAGGTTTAGCAAAATGCCTGATGATTGACACTTGTTGCCTTGCTAGTGGTAAAGCTTCCAGAGCTTGAAATAGTTTTAGGCATGTTGTGTAGCTCCATGAGACATTTTAATGTCAACTCTCATATAAACTGTTAACATAAACGTCTGCTGTTCATAATAAAGTTATTTCCATATTTTACACTTTTTTTTTTGAAGCATGGACATCTTGATAACTATTTATTAAAATATCTCGCACAATTTATTGTTGTTTTGAGAGAGTAAATGGAGTGAGGAGGAGGGAAAGTGGATAGAGAGAAAGAAAGAAAAATAAAATAAATCCTTAGTTAAACAAATTCCACATAGGTTTAACATTCAGCAGAAGAAAGTTGTGTGAGTCAATTCTTAAATGTACTAAAGAATCTTCAAACAAAATTAACCTAGGAATACAATTAAAAGACAAAGAAGGAATCATAAAAAGTACCTACTAAGAAGTAATGATCCACAAAGGCATCATCTGCCAGACACAGCACAAGCGAAAAAGCTTAGTGAAGGAATGGAATGAGAAGTGCTGGAATAAAAGCTGTGCTGTTACTTTGCTGAACCATCTATACAATCCCAAAAGATGCATGTAAAAAAGGAAAATGTCTATGTACCGGGCTTATGTATGGCCCTTGGAACATCAAGATCCTGAGAACTTCTTAGTCCACTGCAGTCCAAATGTGCATCCCATCAGTGTTCCACAGGTGGTAAGAACAGAACTGGACTGCATATATGCCCAAATACATAAATATATATATATATAAATTTATATACATATATATATATCATCATGACTTACATCAAGAGACAATACAACTGTCCTAGAAAATGATGTAATAACCATGGCATTGGACTTGCTCAAGCATCATATATTCTACTATGTTCTAAATCCTTACAGTTTGCCAGTGCTCTTCATATTTTTGCTTTTGAGCTAAGCTACTACGTGCTTCGTAGTTAATTTTTCCCGTTCCTTCAAGGCACGAAGTTAAGATGTACACATCATCAACACCTATAATTTAATTTTGGAAACCTTTTCAAAAGTTGATTCTTATTTGGTTCTAAAACAGCTTAGACACTGATTGCCTACAGTTAAACATATTTTATAGCAGTATTTTAAAACTCTGTTATAAAGATACTGAGAGCTGACTGCTTATTTCAACAGCTACATGGCAGAGAGTTTTCAGAGAAAACACAGTAAACCCAGAAACCTGCAGGCTTCTACCAATCGCGATATCTTTCCCATCTTAGAAATATTACCTATATCTTAGATTAACGGTTGTCTTTTAGGAGTAACCACTTCATATTAGCTGTGGTGTTTCAGGTTAAGATGATACCTAGAGCATCCAGGATGCAAGTAAATCTGTTTCATAGGTTTTTTCAACCTCCTGCATTTTTCTTGTATGCCCACATTAAGTCTTAAAAGAAAACCAGCATTTCTCTGAATGCTCAAGACCTGCCCAGGAAGAGCTTATGAGTATTTTACAGTATTACAGACATCTAAGTAACAGCCTGCTGGGCTAGCTACACTGTAGTGACATGCAACAGTAGCATCTGTCCTTATTTCCATGAGGAAACACAAGGTGTCAGAGACCAAATCCCAGAACTTAACTTCATTAACTTTCCATAACCAATCCGAATAGACAGGTTCATTTTTCAGTGCGTGAAAACTATTGAAATACATATTTGTTCACATATAGAAAAGCAGATTTAGTGCAAGAAATCAGATCAGAGCAACAGGGAGGAGAACATTTCACACGCTGACGTTAGAGAATAGAACCGCACTGGCATTAATCTGTATAACTTGATTAATACTCATTAGTAATCCCTAGTGTACCCATTAACTACTCTGCCAAAAAAGAGTTTTAAAACTGCCCCGAAACAAATCGGGTTTTTAAATGTCTAGAACAAAACTAAGAATTTCATAACAGCAACACATCAGTTTAAAGTAAAAAATAACATATAACAAATTCTTTTTTCATGTAAGGCTTTCCAAATATAAGCTCAAATTAAAAGCACCTACTTTTACCCACCACGTATTAATAAAGTGACATTACTGTTGATATTAAATCAATCCATAACTTTTCATGTTATTAATTTCGTCATTAGTTTCCCTCTACCAAAAGGATTTATTGTGATTAGCCTAAGATTTTCTTGCAAGTTCTGAAATACAGATGATATTCACTATACAAGGAAAAAAATAGATCTTCTTTGTGGTAAATGAAAATGTAATAATGCCCTTCTTTTTTTTTCCCAAAAAGTTAACAGAATATTTAATAATTGACCAATAGTCAGGATAGATGACTACGTGTTTCAAAGAGTTTGTAACCTGTTTCCATGTCTTCAAAGATGGTAACACCAAAGACACAAACGCTTTGTTTCCAACGGGTCTACTGCACACACATCAGTATGAAAAAGAATGACTATGTAATGAAATAACCATGAGTGTTTTGACTCTAACATTATTAAATCTGACAATACAGCTTTATCAGATTTTGGATCTTCATTTAAGATCACACAATTTATACAGTTTCTCTGTCAATAAATGAGGTACAAAATGAAAATACAGTTAGATGCAGTCATACATTTGAATTATGTTTAGGAATCTGAAATCCAGCAACATATACATTTAAATCATAAAAATTAATTTTGATTTTTCCCTAGTAAATTACAGTATGACATATAATGCAAGATAGTGACATGAATATCTCTATTGAAGCAAAAATAGTCCAATCTATTGTATCTCACTGAAGAATAGCATCTTGCTGTTGGTGAAGATGAAAATATTTTTAGGCAATTACTACAGTGTCATTGTTTTCACTTAGTTTTAGCCAACTGAAAAAGTTTGTAAAGGAAATTTATGTGTGTAGAATTGCAACAGCCTTGATATAAATGTGAAGGTAAAATTCATAATATGTATTTCCAGTTTTTCACTACTAGGAAGCAAATAAATAAAGATCAGTCTGTTAATTTTGTGGGGAAAAAAACTTTGAAGGGTCTGTGTAATTAAATAGGCAATGACTGTGCACAGTAGCATGAGTTGTTTAAAATTCAAATATGCATATAGTTAAATGTTTCAACTTAGCTATCTAAAGCACCTTAAAATAGTTTTTGATAAGTTAATGTGAAACGTGAACAATAAAACCCCCAAAAGGAAAGAGGAGGCCTCCAAGAACAGCTTTCTAAGAAGTGACATGTTTTTCCACAGCCTTTGTTAGCAATGGGCACCATTCATACTGTTGCTCCATCCTAACTTCTTGTTCAATGTATTTTACTTTTTTATCACAAAATTGCTTCTGCCAGCAGAACTGAGAGGGACAAATGAAGGCAGCTGAGTAAGGAGAGGAAACTAAGGGTGGTAATGAAAGCCAGGACAATATTTTCCATCTTGCACTGTACCCTGAGGGCCACCTATCTGAGCTATCACAGAATTAAAAAAAGAAAAAGGATAACATTATTTAATGCAATCCCAAATGACATAAAATGTTCTTTAAAATATATTAAAATAATCTGTTGAAAATTTGATTTTTTTAAAAAATAGGGCAGAGATGTTAAATTTCCACTTTTGAAAATATAATTATGCAAAACACTAACATGTCTAATACTCAGATGTGAATTAAAAACTTCTCTCTACATAGAATTAATACTTTGTGCACAAACCATGAAAAGCAAGAATACTTCCAACTAGCATCAGTTTTCCAGTTTTAGAGGGCTTGAACACTGAGGGTTTCCAAAACCCCCACAATAAGAGTTACCACGAACTGTTCTTTTCTATGAAGCACATTCCATTTGTTAGCCTTGCTACATGGGCACAGTTTAGCCCTACACCGTGCATTTTATTGGCCTTGATGCAGCATTACACAAAGCGTGAGAGTTCATATTCTGCATGTAGCCACTTTCCCAGAACCCCAGAGCTGCTGAGGCTGTTGGATGTCTGGAAAAGTTACTGAGAGCTGCAAATATATAAGAAATTGGCATTTGCTTTTCACATAGGATATAAGTTTTGACTGAATTATTGGAAATCTTTATCTGGCAACTTCAGCACTGGTTTCGGGAGCTCTTTCAGTCACGGTTTCTAGGTCCTCTGGTTTACAGCAACAAACATATTTAAGAGTAGAATTTTAGCCCTTTTGTATGGATAACTGGCACCGACAGAAACACCCCATGGTCAGGCACTTGGAATAGGACGCACCTGCTCTTAGTCTACATCTTCAGGACATTATTGTACAAGATATACGTAACTTTTTCAAGAAAAAAAAAAGCACAGACTTCTCAGAAGCAGTTAGAAAGACAAGCATTTTGAACACTAATTACAAGAGATAATAAAGTGAAAAAGTTATTAAAAATAAAAATGTTTACGATAATTAGAATATCATTTTCTTTTTAAAATATTATTTTAAAAAAATACGTTTGCACATACTGCTCAGGAAATAAGTTTAACAATAATCAAAATATTTTTCTCCACGTACGACGTATTTATGGTTTTTAACAAAAAGAAATTGAGACATACTTTTTTTTTTTTAAACCTCAGAATTTGGTGTCTGAAGTGGCAGGCACTACACTGACTTTTAAAGGGCTTTAACTTCTGTAACTCCCTCTTCAAAAACAAATCCAACTTCTTCCTGAGGATAAAAACGGCTTGACAGAAGGTCAACACAGGAGTTACTATTCTTGATCTTTTGCCTCTTGGTCTTATCTAATGATTTTGAAAAACAATGCCTGGGATAATCCATCATTAAACAATCTTTCTGATTATCTATTGTAAGCAAGGTCTTCCACCACAATAAAGGCTTCAGATAATAGGAGTGTCCCAGAAAAGCTGTCCTGTGACCAGTTAGAGGATAACTAAGGAATCTGCTCAACCTTTTGCAAGCAGAATAAGGTTTTAAACTATCACCTCTATCCTTTACTGGCACTACACATTAGTTGTATTACAATAGCATCTAGGAGCCCTAATCACAGATCAGAACCCCACTGTGGGAGAGGTTATATCAACCTGGGACAAAAAGATAAAACAAATTGGGGACAATAGTCAAAAAGACACAGATGGGCAGATATCTGAGCAATGGAGCAGTATTCATCAACATGAACAGCAGTGTTTTCCGTGCACCACCAGCTGAGCTGCTGTAAAGTTTTGTTTATGCATCACAGAAGACTGCTTTAAGAATTTAAAGAATTTATCTGCTGCAGGATCGAGTTTTTCCCTAAGCCAAAGGGAGATCAAGGAAGAAAGAACAAGGGTACTACTTTGCTAATATTATATTATTATTCTGAAAGGTTAGAAACAGAGTTTATTCAAGCTCTTGATAATGAAAGAAAACAGTCCCAGACCACCTGCTTGCTCTATACAAGAACAGTTAGTAGTACTTTTATGCACACAGGTCCAAGAGAACTAAAAACATGCTAAGCAATACAGACCTTTAAGAATACTGCCAGATAATCCCCCTCACCTCATTCCACCCGCTTCAATTAGACTATAGCAGAATACTATTTGCCATTTTGTCCCATATGTCAGTACATATGTCTTTGAACAGCAGGTATGACACAACACTATGTATTTTCTTTCTAATTACTGGACACCCTTTAATTATTACATAAAATTTCAATCTCCTTTGCACTTCCTCACAGGTAAGAAAGGAGAAACCTCTCTCCAGTTGTAAGGAAGAGATCAATGACTTGGGCACAGTGAAACAATATTGAAGCAAATGTTAGGTGAGCAAACAGTACAAGTATAATGATATGTATTTTTTTTGTATATCTACATGTGTAAAATATTTGCACTCCAGATCCATTATTTTCTTAGTACCTTCCCTTTGCAAGTACTAAGACGACTGAAGGTATTTCCTATGTACACAATGCCAAAAAGACGCATTATCAAAGCCTCAATGTTCTTAGCTAATAAGTATACAGAGTCAGATAAAGATGGATCTTTGGCTGGAAGTTCTGCCTACCAGCTATTCTGCATCTTTGCATATTAATGAGTTACAAACTCTTTAATTTCATCCTGGAATCAATGTGTATAACCAATTTGGCCATGTGTCCTGGAGCTATTTAACATTATTCCCTACTTTCTAGTCCAAAAAGGCTACAAACAACAAATTATTTCTTCGTAACTTGTAAAAACTAGGGGTTTATTAAAGAAAATATGGTTTATTGCTTGAAAGACCATAAAGCAGTGTCCCATACATCCCATTGACCTATATTGACCTTCCGATTTATCCATCGGAATCTACAGGCTGCCCCCGTTAGAGCATGGAAATGTGAAAAAACGGGACTACAGGTTCGTGATAGCTGTTTAAAACCACAAATGCTTTTCTCATTTACCAACATTGGCACTTTAAAAGTTGTCTGAATAGCGTGTGACACACCATAAAATTGTACAATCCACTTCCACATTTTGCATAAAGTGACATCCAAGTCTTCCTTTTACCAGTTTTTGATGCTCATATCTCCATTTCTACCTCCTGAATCTGCATATTATAAAACAAATTCTGAAAAGTGGTATCTGCAGAATTTACAAGACAAGTAGACAAGACAGAGGGGCAACAAAAATCATTATTGCAATTATATATCTTGAGAACTGAGATACAGGAAAATTAAGAATACCGTTCATATTGCCTAACTTTAGCACTGATCTTAGGAGCTTAGGTTAGGAAGCAAGTCTGCCCTCCATCAGAGCAAGAAACTCCCTTTAAGGGTGTTCCAGAAAAGAAATCCAGCATTAAGCATCCTGAATCACCCGTTTTAAGGCACTAACCTTTCTATTTTCTACCCAGCAACAGTGGCCTCCAATCTTAAGAAAAAAAAGTGAGGTCAGTTCTTAGTTAGGACAAACTTAAGTGTATATTCCCTTGTGTTCTGTCTAAGTCTGAAAGGTCTCTAACAACACAAAGCAATCTTAGTTCTGCCCGGGTCACGCTCCCTGGCCAGGTGTTCCATCACCTTTTTTTGCATTGTCCCTGCTGCTTCTCTGACCTCAGCTTGAGCTAGTTCATGAAGCTAAAATAGCCGGCAACTTTATAAACTCCTGCCCTAAATCCATATTTTTTATATTAAGGAATATTATGAATATTTCACAGATAAGACATATGATTACCAGCAGATTACTATATTTTTCAATGCCAAAACCAAAAATTACCTCTTAGTGAAGCAAAAACGCTAACACTCAAGACACAGTATGCACACACGTGTAGAGACCAGACATTTGTGCAATAAATCGATCTTACAAAACCAAGCATGTTTGCTTAAAAATATTCTCAAGTTTATACATTTTAAAATAAAAGGCTCTTCCTCTCTCAGCTTGAATGCAGATCTGCGAATGCCACATGCAGTAATTCCGATGGGCTCTGTTTGAAGTTCTGAGGACATGATGACATTTCAAAGATCATGTCCTTAACAGAATGTGTAAACTTTACTGGTATGAAAATAAAAAAAGGTTACAACATCTATTCAACACTTATTTATAACCAATAAACTGGAAAAACAAAACATTGCCAACAATACACTGAAAGGGTGCCAACCACTACAAGCCTCCCTTTTAACACATTTATCTGGGCCAACTATCAGAAGAAAAAAAGTACTTCCTACAAATGAAAAATATGAAATTGCATGCGCTAACCTGTAACAAAACCAACATCAGCACAGGCAGAAACAAATCTATAAACCACAACTTCCTCAGGAACAGACCTTTCAAAGATTTTTATATTTATTCAGCATGAGCTTAATGGGTAGCACAGACATCTTTGATGCAAAGGGACAGAATTGTCTTTATCCACTAGGAAGTAGTCTATAGTCAGGAATGGAAAGCAGGTCTCACCACTGATGTGCTTTCCAACTGTAATAATGATAAAAGTCCAATCCAGGGTCACACTATAGTTGCTAACAGGTCTTTCTTTAGACCACGCACAAGTTGTCCTATGCACAAGTTGTCCTATGTTGAAATTGAAAGGATAAAGTAAATAAAAGATGGGACCAAGCATGAACACAAAAGAAAAATACTGAAAATTGAGCAAAGAGCATTATTTACTCTTAGTAAGGTGAGCAGCAAAATAGCATGTATCAGTTTAAAACTAATCCTAACCCACATGCATAGTGCATGAGACTGAACAGGTACAACCTCTCTCCTCACCTAGTTTGTTTCTGTCTGAAGTGTCTTCTGCTACTGTATGAAGATAACATGATAAATATCTATTGCCCATGGCTCTCCTATCCCCTAAGAGTACTCTTAGGGTGTTCTCTCAAGAAACTCTCTGAAACACTGTTCTTAAAGTATTCTTATATTTATATGTATATTACCTCTTTTAACATGCTTTGAGAAGTCTTGAAAATTAGTCATTTTTTCAGGAAAAGCACATAACAAGATTTACCAGTTACAGTAAGAATTCACATGATATGGACGCATAAATAGAGCCCACTCTCTCCATCCCATTTTCATATGGGTAGGGTTTTATTTACTCCTTTAAAATCATGTTTAATAATCATACACATAAAGAATTCACAGGGAATACAGTACGTAAATTCACTATGAATTAATGAGATTCCAATGAATAATATCAGAATCTTCTGGAAATAAAAATGCATCATTCAATGTCCAATTCATAATGCCTTTGATTCTCAAGTAAATACCACCCATACATTTAGGTGTCTCTCTATCCTTCTAACAACTAAACACTCTTTGCAAGTTGCTTATCATCTTCACATGTCAAGTACAGTTTGAAATTGGCTTGTAAAGGCTTCCTACACTTAGCAGAGGTACAATTTAGAGCAGATTGAATATTTGAATTAAAAAGCTGAGGTCCAGAATACTTTCTTCCATCTTCCATGTCACTGTTTCTACCGAAGCGTAATACATCTCCATACCACCTTAAATACACATTCAGATCCTTGTACAACTCTGAATTATAGATTTGATCAAGTGGCATGAAAAGATTACACTCTATTTCTGTTAAACTAAGAAATATCAGACAAGCTTCTCTTTCTTAATATTTAAAGATACCATCTCCTGTTAAGAAAAGCTTAAAACTATGCACTGGTTTTATCTATTTTAAAACCATTCTGAGCTACAGCCATCAATCCAAAAGAATTAGTATTTTTTCTAAGCAGTCTTTCATTCTTTAACAAAAGTAAGACATTGGGAAGGTACTTAAAGCCATTAAGATGCATATAGAGTAGCCTTTAGCAACTTCCAACCTATTTAAACAAGCAGTCTTTTTTGTTTCCATACAAATATTCAAGTATTTTAGTAAACATTTTGTAGTTTAATAGGCATCACTGTTCATTAATCTCATAAATAACTAATAAATTCCATTCTTGCAGTGAGCACTAAATATTCAGCAGGACTATGCACAGGCACGCGAGACCACTGAGATAGAGGTCACTGCAGGATAATGTTCTTCTAAGTACCGTAGCCTAGTTACTATGTTGAAATGATTCATTTTTACCATCACCTTGCAAATTCTAAATTGGTAATTATAGTGATTATCAATTAGCATCTCATTACTGTTTGATGACACACAATGACTTGAGGCTAGCTAGCACCTAATACTCAAACTTAACAAAAATGCCAAGTGGCACCATGGCAGAGGCTAGCAGACATAAAGAACCAAATGGGCAAAGAAATGTACAGCCCTTTTCAGACTCTTAAAGGTTAACTGTGCCCATGAGCTTCCCGTTGACACATGGGGAACATGGAAAGCAGGGTGACACATGCGCGGGCTGAAGGGGTTTCTGTGCAGCCCAGTGCAGAAGTGAGGGTGCCATCCCGTCCCAAACCGTGTTCGTGGGACAAGCCACAGCCTTTCTTTTCTGCCGCTTTCATCCTCTCAGAAAATCTCTTTCATAATGAGGTCTTCACTAACTGTGCTGAAGTTTGAAGGGAATGTTCTGCTATCCAGGATGTTGAACATTGTACATTTCAGAATAAGTAAATTAACTTATAAATGAGAAACACCACTTAAAGCATTATACTATCACTACATAATTATGTAATGCAAGTACTAGGGAAAAGAGACGTTGAAGAGCTCAGTATTAAGTGTATTTACAAGTTGGTTTATCTACATTTCTCCTGTAGATCTGCTTATGTGCATAAGATACTCAAGCCTAGAGAATACTCAACCACCTGTTGCTGTGGAGAATACTTTCTTTCACTTTACAGGACAAGGTATTTAACCTTGGTGACCTTATCCAATGTTTCCTATGAACTAAGGAAGTATGGATATAAATGATGGATGTACAAAAGAAATCAAAGAACAAAAGAGACCCCTGACTTACAAACATACAAATTTTGGACAACCCCATAGAAGTACAAAGCAGACTGGTTCATGTGACCTCCCCATTGGCTTGTGTGTTATACAGCCTTTAAAGGACTACTTGTAAAATGAGTATTTCCTCATACTCATATATTACATGAAAAGATAAACCTATTTTGTTCTGCATAATCTAATTGTTTATCATTCATTGTGTAATGGCTACTAAGCTCCATACCTTTATTTGCAGTGATTTTTCTCTTACAAAGAATACATTTTTTTCTCTTTGCTTCCCCTTCCCTCTTAACTACTAGTAGGTAAAACTAACTTTGTGCTAGGACTTCTCTTTAGGATAAGCGTGTAAGCACTGTAACTTCCAGAGAAGCATGCCATCTAAAACTAACAATACTGAGAATGCTTCGTAATCTGAAGTGTTACACTGAAATGTTTTTCCATACTATGTGCTAAACAAAAGTTTTAGTCCACTTTTTAGTAAATTGGTTAGTTTACTACCAAAACTCCTAGAAGACTGTTTTACAAAATATATAAATTGATTTCTGAATCACTTGCACCTAAAACTGGCCTCAGTTAAAATCATTTACATTTTTAATGTAAACAACATTGTCAGTCACTCGCCTTTCAGAATAAAGTATTGTGTGGGCATCTATCAACAACTGAAAAAAAAGAAATGCTAATTTTAATTTGCAGGGAGAATTAAGTTTTGTTTCAGAATAACAATAGCCTGCAAGGGCACGCAGGCCTCAGCATAAGTAGTTTGGGAATAGAAATGACAGCATAAACAAAGCATTAAGAAAGGTTTGTGAGGGTGGAGTCCATTATTAAATACTGGATTAAAGCTCTTTTGTATCCTGCGGCTCAAAACTTTCAGAGGGTGCAACAGTAAACCCCGAGCAGGCGAACTACATGGTTTTGGCACTATAACCTCCCCTCCTTAGCACACAAAACCATCCAGTTACTAAAACTGAAGGCAGTGTTGTTCCCTATGAAATATTCACATCCAAAGAAGTAAAGCACAAAGCCCAGCCCCTTTTATAGAGTATTAACTTCCGCTTTTAATAACTTACCGTCCCACACTACACAGTTCAGCATTGTGCCACACACAGCACTCCAGCCAGACAATACACACAGCAATAAAACTCAACCCAGCAAAGAAAGTGAAAGCTGCATTTGTTCAGCATGTTATTTTGTGCAGCCAACTGTAAGGCTTCTGCCTGCCATTTATTGTTTATTCTGTCAAAGAATTATTAAGAATTAAGCTACATTGGGCAATTTTTTGAGAAGGGAATTTAGATGCAAACTGACTGACACTTGATATTTAAAGTCTATTGGACGACTCTGACCCTCCGTTTACAAGTGACTCATTTGACTGCGAGGATCTCTGATGTGGAAATGCCCAGATACGAATCAATCGCAGTTTTTGTCTCGGTTAAATGTTACTTGGCAATCCAAGAGCAACGGACAATGCTCAAACCGAGGTTCACATAGAATGGTCCTCATATGTTTAAAGAATTCCTTTTACATGCCTGACTTAGCTCTAGCCTGTGGATTTATGTCGCTTTCTCCTAATAACTTATCTCAGTGCACAGTGTTTTTAAACACACACAACCAGCAGTTAACTCTTTTGCTGCCTTTAAAAAAAGATGAAAAAGAAAACCCCACACAGAGAAACGTACAGGCACGTTTAAATAAATAAAAGGGCAGGTTTGATCCCAATAAGGCTGTTGATTTGTTGATTCTTTGTGGAAGATGGGGGGGGCAGGAGAGGGACAGGAGGACAAGAAAGGGGAAGAAACACATAGGTGCAGTTTGCAAATGGTTGTTCCATAAACGAACAATTTTGTGGAAGAAATAACCATTTCTACATGGCATCAGCTCAGTGCACACTCTGCAGTTTGTTATTTCAGACAGAGCTAAAGTAAAATGGTATATCTTTACACGAGCCAGATTTCCTTCCCCTTAAGAGGGAGATGCAGCATTTCTATAAACAAAAATGTCTCTAGCCCTACCTTGTGCCAGTGCTTGCAACATGTGGAGCTGGAGCAACAGAAACGCCCACCATCCCCGACAGAAGAAGGAGCAGAAGTTTAACTTTATCATCACGCCGTCTGCCCAGCTATTCCTCCGGGCAGCAATTCCGCGATCCACCTTTCTCCCAACCATTGCTGTCCCCGTCCGGCTCGGCTCCTCGCCGCTGCTGACAGCGCGTCGGTCACTGCTCATTCCGCACTCTGCGGCCGGGCTCCCTTTGGTCGCTCGGGAGCATCGTCCGGCTCCCCTGCCCCGGAGCCTGGGGGGGACAGAGGCCCTCGCTCCGTAGGGGCCGCAGGGTCTTTGATTTGTGCTCACTTTGCCCGCCCGCCGACAGCAGCACTCCGCACGCCTCTCTGTATTGCAATCCCCACCTAAGTCAATGCATTTTGTGGAGGTACTGACTGCACCAAAACAACCAGTCAGAAATGGGAAACACATGTTTCTCCGCACTAGCACATCCAATGCCTTCAGCAGAGAGCGAGCAAGTTTCTCGGCGTCAGTATTTTAGTAAATCCGCATCTTCTAGCACGGTGGAAGGCTGATCCATCTCATCCAACAGCACGCAGCCCAAAGAGTACCTTTCACTGCACAAGGACGATGGAAACTGTTACCTCTGTGGTTTTTATGAAGCGTGGTGAGTTTCCCAGCATGTATCCCATTCCCCGGTAAAAAGCTGGCTGTGGAAGTGTTAAATTCTTGTACAAAGTGGGGAAAAAAAATAAAAATAAAATAAATAAACCAAAAATGAGGAGAAAGTACCTCACTGTTCCTTGCGCTGAAGGATTTATTTCAGACAATTTCAGAATTAGCCATGCAGACAGAGTAGTCTCCAGATATCCCCGCAAAGCTCTGCATAGTTATATTAATCCGATTTTCCTCCAGATACAAATCTCTACCGTCAACGGGAGGGTTTGGAGAGCCCTCGGCCAGGTAAAGCAGCAGCTCGGGCGGTGATTGCAGCTCAGCGCAGGCCGGGGGGATCACAGAACTCTCCTGTTCCGCCGGAGGGAGCGAAAACCTCAGTTGATCCTCCCTCCTCCCGAAGGTAGGTGCAGGGAGACCACGGCAAAACAGCAAAAAAAATTAAAAAAATCACCTCTCACACGTCAAGCGTTTTTCTTCTGGCCGGTCACAGCAGCAACAAGGAAACAAACGCTCAGCAGGAGAGTGTCCGCGGCGGGGGAAGGGAAAAACCTCCCCAAACAAACAGCAACAAGGTGAAATCCTCGCAGCCTGGCTTGGATGGGCTCCCGCCTTCCTCGCTCGTGCAGCCCGGGGATCCTGGCTCTTCCTCCGAGCGCCTCTTCCCCGCAGAAGCTGTAAACACAAAAGGGAGAAGAGCGTGTCACCACAGCAGCACTAGTGGCAATGAAACTGTACACAATTAAAAAAAAAAAAAAGGAAAAAGAAAAAAAGGCACGGAGGGCTTTAACGTTTAAACAATGCGTCCGGTATTGTTTCGGTCCCGCCTACCGCAAAGGGAAAAGTTTCGCGGGGGATCCGCTCTCCACAGAATTACAAAGGATACGGGGAGTTACAAAAGGAGAACACCCCAGATTAAAAAGAATAATAATAATAAAGTTAAAAACAGAGAGCCTAAGCGCGAAGTTGGCCACACAAAACCCCTGGAGCTCCGTCCCCAGCCTGAACTTCCCTCCGCTCCCGCTGCGCAGCCCCGCGTGGCGCCCTCCCCTCGGAGGTCGCTCGCTCCTCGCCCGGCTCCCACCTCGCCGCTCCTCCCGCCGCGCAGCCCCGTCCCCTCGTCCCTCCCAGCCGCGAGCTCGCCCTCCTCGCCCACCCACCCACCTTCCCCTCGGCGGGGCTGGCTCTGCGCGGGGCACGAGCCCCCTCCGCCCCGCTAAGGACGGCGCTACGGGGAAAGGGGGGGCGTGTGTGGCACTGTCAGGACTTTTTCGGGGCGATGGGGGGTTGTTTCCATACAGCCCTGCCCGCCGGCTCCTTACAGGCGATGCNCGCTCCCGCTGCGCAGCCCCGCGTGGCGCCCTCCCCTCGGAGGTCGCTCGCCCCTCGCCCGGCGAGGTCCTCCCGCCGCGCAGCCCCGTCCCCTCGTCCCTCCCAGCCGCGAGCTCGCCCTCCTCGCCCACCCACCCACCTTCCCCTCGGCGGGGCTGGCTCTGCGCGGGGCACGAGCCCCCTCCGCCCCGCTAAGGACGGCGCTACGGGGAAAAGGGGGGCGTGTGTGGCACTGTCAGGACTTTTTCGGGGCGATGGGGGGTTGTTTCCATACAGCCCTGCCCGCCGGCTCGTTACAGGCGATGCAGGAGGCGGCCCCTCACGCGCGCGCGCATCGCCCCTCCCCACGCGCGTCCGCGCACACCCCCCTCCACACGCGCGCGCGCGCGCGGCGCCCGC